>CAUZXS010004125.1:87500-114956 GCA_963585895.1 Sepioteuthis lessoniana
CGTCTGTTGAGTGTGAAAATACGAAAGTTAGAGTTACGGTATCGTAGTGCGGGTTTATATCATAACATCGTTTTTTTTTTTACCTAACTCTGCCATTTTTGGCATGGATTAATTATTTTCAGAACAAGTTGTCCATTTCAACTAATTGTTGGGTGACCAATTATTGTTTATATATATATATATATATATATATATATATATATATATATATATGTGTGTGTGTGTGTGTGTGTGTGTGTGTGTGTGTGTGTGTGAATATATACTACTAGATCGATCAAGAAGCTCGTGCTCGGAAGAGCTGGTGGGGAATCAGTTCTAGTGAAATTCCAGTTTTTCCTTGGTGCAAGGGATTTTTTTTTGTTTTTGTTTTCCTCTTCATTAACGTGTATGTTAGATGACGTTTATCTTTACCATAAAGTTCATCCGCCCTTTGCATCTTTTATTTTTCTATCCTGCTTGGTGACTCGCCACTTTTTCATCAGGGATGAATTGTAAAATTCTGTTTAGAAAGAGACCACACGACTATGCGTCAGCAGTATTAGGCTATATGGTAACAGCATCATTCTTCGAGTAACCTGATACACACACACACACACACACACACACACACACACACACACACACACACACACACACACACACACACACACACACACACTTTTATTTATATACACACTATACATATACATACACACATACTCACACACACACACACAAACACTTTTATTTATATACACATACATACATACATACATACATACACACACACGCTTTTATCTATATACACACATATACATGAATACACGCACACACGCACACACACACATACAAATGCATATATAAAATGAGCATATATACTTACATATAAACATAGACATAGATATATAATAATTGTGTTAGACATGATATTTGACAAAATGAAAAAGATAGATTTAAAAACACGAAATTGGTGTCAGAAATGTTTTATTTTCCGTGTAAATTTATGCATTGTAAATAATGAAACATTACACAGAAAATAAAACAATATTAACACCAACTTATGCCTTTAAACGTCCTATTACTATATATATATATATATATATATATATATATATATATATTATATATATATATATATATATATATATATATGAGAATAAATCCGACGGTATATAAATATGAAATGTGAAGAACAAAATATTCAAATGATTTATTCTTGATATAAACATAGCCAACGTTTCAATGTGTGTGCATGTGTGTGTGAGTGTTTGTATGTGTGTGTGTGTGAGTGTATGAGTGGTGTGTGTTCTCTCATCCACGCATTGACTTTATCATAGATAAGTTTCATGCACTTATAAAAAATATGATATTCAGATGTAACATAAAACATGTTTTACATGACGGTTGCATTTTTTTTGCAGATACGTGAAACTTATAGCCATGGAAATGACATGAGGACCTAATAAAACATTCATTGAAGGTTTTATCCTTCTCTGCTGATCTGTATTTGAGCAGTTTTATGATATAAGAAAAATAAGTTATTCGTTTCACCATTAAAAGCTACAAATCATTATCATTTATTTGTTTTTTGTTAAAATCAAATATTAACCTCATCAGGATGATAGTAAAAAATATAGCTTAATGAAAAAGGTGCATGTTTGATCTTAAGATTGAAATTTTTTACAAATACATGAAACTTGTAGTCATGTAACTGACATGAAGGGATGGAAAATATTCATCTATTTTAGATTTTATCGTATCTACTTGCTAATGTTTGAGCACTTTTATGATTTAGGAAAAACGTTTTTATCATGATTTATTCATTTCAATAATATATATATATATATATATATATATATATATATATATATATATATATATATATAATGGAAAAGTTTTGATTATTTTGTTGATTATGATGGTGTTACATTCGTCTTTAAATGATTTTTCTAAAAGTTTAATGTATTTATTTACAGGTATACAATGATTTTATATCTAGATGGGCAAAGTATTTATTTTTTATGCTTATATTATTTATTTTGCTGAGAAGATCGTCAGAGTTTTTGATATGTGAATTGCTAATGGTACCTAATGCTTTAGCGATTTTATAAGGGATGCTACCAAGCACTGAAATGGTTGGTGTTAAAAGTAAATCAGGCTTATATGTTTTAGGAAGTCCATATATTTTCGAAATTAGAGGCTGGTACTCAATTTATCTATTTTTAAGACTAAGTATTGAAACTTTTAGAAAGTTATCTTAAGAAAAATAAAGCACGCACACACACACACACACACACACACACACACACACACACACACACACACACACACACACACACACACATTGACTGCTGTTGACAATATATATATATATATATATATATATATATATATATATATATATATATATCGGCATCCACATACATCTGATTACATACTTATTTATGTGTTTACCAAGACCAACCATAATTAAAAAACAAGAATCACATATGGACCGGCTAAGCAATATATAACAAAAATATAAATATGACACACACTACATCATGCATATAAATTTGTACATGAAAATATATACACATTAACATGGACACCACTAACGTCATTTTAACCTTTAGATAGTAATAACTATTTACCTTTATATATATATATATAATGAATGATAAGGTGTATTTTGCCAAAAGAATCGGAAATAGGAAGCACAGCTGTAACTGTTTCAAGGAAATCAATAGTGATGGGTAACTTCATATCCCAGAAGACTGTCAGCATGAACATTTTTACTGACCACTGCACCCGGAACATTTATTATTATTATCCACTTCATGGATTTTCTTTTCGACTCAGGCTCGTAGTGGCAAACCAATGTCTCATCAAGCGATCATTTCCTTCAGGTTGTCCTCTCCATCTTTTGCAAAACTAGAGAGGCACAGTTAGGACTCTCCACTGTACTCTTATGTCAATATTTTGGGAACCTAACGACAAATGACCCTGGGAAATTTTGTATATTGTACCAAAACTATTTCCCAATTGTTCAGAAATGTCATCTATTAAAACACTTCCGTCTGATAGAATGAGTACAGTAAGCCAAACGGCATATCAGATGTGCCCACCATTTTGGGCCTGCCCAGCCTATCTTCATCTTCAGTACTATTTTGATCTTATTTAAACAGTTTAGTTCATTTGTAAAAGTTTTTTGACTAAAACATATTTCTCCGTACACATCGTACATTCTTCTGTAAATTTCATAAGGTTTGCCATATGGTCAGTCACCAAATATTTCATGACAGAATTCTCTTCAAGCCTGAAACACTGTTTTATTTGTCGCTATTTTGAATTGCCTCAAAACAAATACTTTTGCGTGATTAAAAATATTTTTCTATAAAGCAATTCTCAACAATGCATTTATTTGAAAAAAATTCTGAAGAAAAATTTATTTCGCTCTTTTCAAAAAAATTCCCCTTACTAAATGACCCTCGTAACAAAAATGAATTTAGGATATCGACATTTAAGACACACAGTTTTACAAGGAAACATTTTGAGATTTATTATTTATGGTTTAGGTAGAATCAGGTGTTTTGTTCACAGTTAAGGAGTATAAAAAAACTGTAGAGGAAGATCTATTTTTATGTGTCAGCAGAGAAACTGGTTACCACCTTGATATATGCTGTGTGTCAAGGGAAACATAGATCAAATGAAAGAACATGGTTTTAAGTTTTAAAAAAAGGCAAGAAACAGATAATATCCTGCAGAAACTATAACAAATATAGACTTCGCAAATGATCTAGTGCTTATTGCAAATGCTCCTGCTTAAGCTGAATTTCTACTGCAAAGCCTGGAGCATGCAGCAAATGACATTGGTCTCTCTGTAAACTCAGATAAAGCAGAATTGATAATTTTCAATCAGAATGGAGCAATCTCCTCATTAAATAGAAAGTCTTTAACATTAGTAGAGTAATTCACATACCTCGGTAGTAATATCTCATTTACTAAAAGTGATATCAACATATACATAAGTGAGGCATGGACTGCTATTGACAGAGTAACGACCACCTGATAGCTCAGATAAAACAAAACGGGAATTCTTCCAAGCTGTGACAGTGTTAGGACTATTGTATAGCTGCACCACCTGGACTTTAACGAAACGTTCGTAGAATAAGCAAGATGGGAAGGACACAAAATTGCTGTGTGCTGTTTTGAACAAATTCTGGAAGCAGTACCCTACAAAATAGCTGCTTTACTACCATTTATACCCCCATCTCACAAACTATTCAAGTATGACACGCAAGACATGCTACGCTCTACTTCAGGAGAAAAAATGAACTCATTAACGAAGTCTTCCAATGGATTCATCCACATGGGTAACCAGTGTTCACCGACCAGCAAAAATTCACATTCATCATCCCAATGCAGAGAATGGATGCCGTGTAAAGGAACTTCCACGAGTGATTGACAATAGGGACAGATGGCGAGAGAGAGAGAGAGAGAGAGAGAGAGAGAGAGAGTCAATGGAAAATACAAATTTATATAAAATAAAAGCAAAATATTGATATGGTGTATTTTGTATATAACATTTCGGTCTATATGACCCTCATCAGAGAAGCATTTTTTTTTGTTTTCCATTTCAGATTATTAGATTCAATAATTTTATTAATTTAAACTTATTAGTTGATATTAGGATAAGAGTTGTTATTGGTATTTTTTTTTACATTCAAAAATCTTCGAACACAAAAAGAACGTTGAAGAGTGTAATGATTTTTTTTTAATTCTAATTTTTCAATTTTCATTTGAAAATATTTTTCCGATGTAATAGAAAACAACAAAGTACTACCTTCATGATGGTCGGATAAATCGAAACGTTTGTATGTATAAAATATGAATATTTTGTTTTTCTTTGATCTTTATATTTGTAAACCGTCAGATTTATCATCCATTATATATATATATATTATCTAGTATACACCCATATATATATATATATATATATATATATGCATGTGTGTGTATGTGTGTGTGTGTTTCTGTCTGTTAGAGATACATTCATTTAAAGATAGTATATTTTTTCAAGGTATATTACATACTAAAATATTTTGTTTGTTTTAGGGTTAGTAGATTAAAATGAATATAGTTGATTGGTGTAACTCTTTTCGTCGATTTAGGCCTTTTTACCAATTAATATATAATTATATCAAGAAATATCAATTATATACACGTTATATATATATATATATATATATATATATATATATGGGGGGTATTTACATCGAAAAATATCCTTAGTACACGTTTTATACACACACACACACACATACACACACACACACACACACACACACATATATATATATATATATATATATATATATATATGCGAATACGAGGGTGGGCTGAAAAGTTCCTGAGCTGAAAAATTCATATGATGTCATATCTGCTGTTGATGACTTTTGAACATTTGAATCTAAGCACTGCAACACGGATGGAAGAAGTGCATGAACGCACGGGGCACTATGCCGAAAAATAAACCTCATTTGGTCAGCCTATGAACATTTCTGTCGAGCTTCATATATATATATATATATATATATATATCGTGAAGGTCGTGTTGAACCAATCGCACATATCTCGAGAATCTGTCACTGAGGAAAACAAGAATTCATAATCCTGGCTTCTGCCTGAGCTCAAAAAACAACCCTTAGCGTTCATTGAAATATGCAACTGCCATATCCACGATGATGTCCATATACATAACGAGGGTCATTCAATAAATAAAGTGAAATATAGGAAGCACTATTTACAGCTGCACCTTTTCCAAAAAATTCAATAATGATGGGTCCCAGAAGAATGAAAGCACTATCTTCTTTAATGGCCTCTGCGTTCGTAACTTTTTTTTACCAGAGAGTCATGAACTGACTTTTCGACTCAGTTGCAAACCCATGCCAGCCCATCTATAAACATTTTTTTACTAAAACATAGTTGTCCGTACATATACATTCTTCTGTAAATTTCACATTATTTGCACTTCTTGGCCAGCAAAAATTTGATGACATACCTCTATTCAAGCTTGGAGTACTCTGTTTGATTTGCCGGCATTTTGAATTGCCTCAAACAAATATTTTGTGATGTTAAAATAATTTTTGTTATAAACCAATTCCAAAAAATACAGCGTTTATATTTATGAAAAAAAAATGGAAGAAATTATTTTGTTTTTTTTTAAAACAATTCCCACTTATTTATCAAATGACCCTTATATATATACGTAATTTTATTTTGCTGTTATCATTTTATGCTTTTTTTCTTTTGAGCCTTTTCAGTGTCCGCTTTGGCTTGTCTGCTACTGGTTTCAATTTTATTTTTATCTTTAGATTTCGGAAATATTTTCTTGAATAGTGACATGTCCCTAACACTGTCAATATATGTAGCGGAACTGTCATTCTTCGAAGCACTTTTATTGCTACAGCCGCTTACGCTGTTTCCAATTACGTTACTACCACTTCCATTTCCGTTGTTAGTGCTACTTGCGGTGTATTTTCTGTTGTCACGGACTTCGAAACCACCATTGTCATCTTCGTCGACTGTGTTAAGAGTTCGTTCGGAAGTTATAGCAGCTGGTATTCGTTCAGCTGATTTCCGATCGGATAAGCGTTCAAATTTTCGTTCGGAACTTGTATCTTTGTTATCCGTTGATCCAAGGCTTTTTGTTCTTCTTGGGGTCCTTAACTTTGTACCAGTCGAAGCATTTTCACTTGAAACCTGATTGATATTAAAATCCTGATTCGATGATGGGATTGAATCTATCGTCCCTTTTATAGACTGCCTGGACAATCCCAACTTAGCATTAGATCCTGATCCACTGCCAGGTGTTGGGGACATAGCCTTTGAGCGAAAGGGAGCTGTTGGTGATAGTGTCTTGCTTCTGTTCGATATCTCGGCTGATTTTTCGCCCACGGATTTTGAAGTGTCAGAACTGCTCCGAGTCGAAGTTGTGTTGGTTGAACTCCCAATAGGTTTTTGATCTTTTTTGGCTTTTGAAGAAGCAGTTGGGGACATGAAACTTGAAGAACGAGGAACATGTCGAGTTAGGGATCCTGTTGACTTTCTTTCAGTGATTACGATTTTAGGTGAACTGACATTTATTGGGCGGATATTTGGTGACCGGAGCGACTGTGTACGCGAAATTGAACTTCCACCGGAAGTTTTACCATAGGAAGAAGTAAATGATGTCAAATTTGCTGGGTTACTTGGTATTCCAGCAACTGAACGACGAACTTGGGTCTTGTGTTTTTCACTTACTGACGAAGCAATGCTTTCTACAGATCCTGATTTTGAGCGGTTTAAAGAAGGTGTTGAACTTGAAGGAGCCACCCGAACAGATCGATTCAATTTTGAATTCCTATTCATTATCGACAGTTTATTTGATGATGAAATACTAGTAATATCTTTCCTATCCCCTCGACTTTTTATACTACTGCTTGATGTTTTCTTCATGTATCCTGGCACTCTTGATGATTTCTGGGATGTCTTTGGAGAAGTTGCAGAATTTGTCACCGGTGATGCAGTTGTAGAGGGAGAAGTTGTGGATGAAGGACTGACAACAACAGACGAATTGACTGAACTGGCAGTCAATGTGTTAGTAGTTGAAGAGTTTATTTTTGAATCAGTTATGACCAGCTTATTGATTTTGTCAAAATTATCGTGCCACATCTCGTCTTTGGATGTATCGTGTCCACTATCAATTGAAGACGATGTGGAATCTAGAACACACTCCCTATTTGTATCTTTCTTTCTAGCATTTTCATGTACGCGTACTGCCAATTCAGTCCATGATTCTGTCCTTTGCTTCCTAACATCAAATTCAGAAAATCCAGAATTAACAGTTATAATACTTGTACCGTGAGTCTTTCTAAGATTTTCGGTCTCTATTCCTTGTCGGTGAAGCTCAATATCATTCTTAATCTTTAAGATATCTGACTTCCTCAACATTATAGGTGTACAGTAGCCAGATTCTAGATCAAGATTACTGCTCACTGAGGTTCTCTGAGAGATCGTCTCACTCATCGTTTCGAATCCTTCATCTTTGTCCGAAACTGACGTCAGACTATTTCTGCATCCAGAGTCGTTATGAAAATCCCCTTCTTGTTTGCTTACGTAGAATCCGTGATCGATTTTTGTCGGATCGGTTTGTTTGTTTGGGGATTTTTGGTGATCCGGTGCGTCAGTGTGATCCGTTTTTCGTTTCCGAACTCGCTCCAGGCGCCATTTAGCCATTATAGTTGAAGGTGATGGATTAATATCATCACAATTTCTAGCATTTTCTTCACACCTTGCCAGTGCTGATTTGACAGCTGATGGTTCAAGATTACTGTATGCTCTTCTCATTTTACGATCGTTGGTCGTTAAAGATACTTTTGGAATTGTTGCTATTTCGTCTTGAACTGGACACCGGATAGTGCCAGTGTTTCTTCTGTTTGCTTCCTGTGTTCTTTGTTGAGATTGCTGCTGTGTCTGATGATCGGGTAAAGATTCAGAATCGCTATAATTCTCTGCTTGAAGTGTTTCAGTCGAAGTAGACGTTGATTTTATCGAGAGACGGCTGGAACTTTTTGAAGATCTCCGCACATTATCCATGGGTTGTTCGCTATCGCTGCCATCACTTGGAATATAACAGCCGTATCTTCGTGAATCTCCGTTCAATCGACCAGTACTTCCATGTAAGAAGTTATTTTTACTGCCGAAAGTGTCAGATGCGTTGCCACTATTTGTTCGTTTAATTTCAAATTCCACGTTGTGCTTCCTAGCAACCGATTCATCGTATGATTTTGAACGACTCATTGATCCGTGGGAGATAAGATTTCTAAGAGCGCGGTCAACCGTTTCTTTTTCAACGTTACTTCGACAACGTCCTGAGGATGCGTTTTCTTTATCCCCGAATCTTTCAGCACGGAAACGCCTCTTCCCAGTGAGTTTTGCTTGTTTTATGTTTGTGTCATCTTTACGTGATGTCAACTTTTCCTTGTCAACACTACCGTCACTAACAGATCTGGATCTCGGAGTTCGTTCTCCGGATATACCTAACTCTGATTGCTCGAATTCGCTCTTTTTGTTTCTGCTAAGATTACCATCAGATTTTGTATCTTTGCAGGTCTTTAGGGCAACGGTAACATCATCCGGGCATAAATCCCGGCGTATCTTTCGTTTTTCCCGCCTGTTTTTAATTTCTTTCTCGTTAGTAACAGGTGAATTTGATGAGGAAAATCTCGAAGATTTATCTTCCTCAAGATCGGTATATTTCGACAGAGCAAGCGGGGTAGTATCTTTTCCCGTATTCTTTCTTCTTGGAAAATCTAGACTGTCCGAATTATCTTCGATCTGTTTTAAAATTTGATCGATATTTGCTTGCCCTAAATTATTTTGCCAATGCCGGCTAATTTTATATCGAACCGATACAGATACATGGTGTTTCTCTAAGTTTGGATCTTCCTTAGAATTGACTTCAGGATCGATAATATATTTGCCCTCTATCGAAACCTCATGGGGGTTGTTGCCAGTTTCGGATCTGAGAGTTTTACCAAGATTTATAGGATTATTGTTGTTGTTAAGATTGCCAGAGTTATTAGTGGTGGTTTTGCCGCTTATTTTTGAAGATAACGATGCCACTGCAGTCTCTGGAGAACCTTCTGAAAAAAGTCCGCCTCGTCTTTTTAACGAGCCTATTCTCTCTAGCTTTAAATCTTCAGGTTGAAAAGAATCGTTTTGCTTGTTAGAATCTGTTGATGACGAACACAAAGAAATCAGTTTTCCTGTCGAAGACTTTTCGATTTCAGAGGAATTTCCTGCTTGCAAGTTTTTCTTAATTCGATCTCTTTCCAGTCCTTTCAGATAGCTTATATCCCTTTTTGGTTGATCGATGTCTTTCCTCTTTTCAAAAGAACCGATCGAGTTGCGAATAAATTCCTTTGACCCGGACGGAGTGTCCGACTTAGGCCGACTATTTAAAATCGCCCATTTTTCTCGCCTCTTGGAAACCATCTCGTCTTGCATAGTGCTAGGCGACGATGCTCGTTCCCGCCCAAGCAAGTCGACATCGCTGACGCTCCTTCTTTCCCTCCGTTCATGTCGACGTCGTTTTAAGGAAGCACATTTATCAAAGCTGTCAATATTTTTTGTCTCATCTATTTGCTGACCGAGATACTCCATTAGACAATCGTCCTCTGAGGATCTTTGACGGGGACGTCGAAAGGTGGGGGTGTCTTCTAGACTACTACAGACACTGTCCGTATCTGTAAAATCAGTCTCGCTCAAGGTATTTCGACTTGAAAGACTAGCTGAGTTAGTCGTATCAGTATCAGTACTAACGTTACTCTCTGTGTCAAGCTGGTTGGGATCGTTTGAACGTTTTGATATACGCATGCTCTTCCGTCCATACCCTCGTCGCACAAATTCAGACCGAGAATCATCTGACTGTTTATTTATTTCGTTTTCATTCGATACGTTTCCTGGCATTTCATCGAGTTGTACTTTTTGAATTTTTGTGATTGAGAAGTTACTGTCACAGAACTTGCGGTTGGCGAAACCACTTCGGACATCCGCCAGGAGCATGTCTACTATTGAACCTTCTTGCTTCGGAATTTCTTCTGTTGTGATATCAGAAATCAATGATTCTTGTGCTAAAGAAAAAAAGAAAAAAGAAAAAAGAGAAATAAGTATTCATTAAGATTTAATCATCAAAATAAAAAATTATGGTTACTAAAAAAGGTTTCTTGATACAAATGATTTCCACGCAGTTTTATGGTTTCAAGTATTCTTATCTAATACTAAAAATTTGCTTCTTTACATAAATCAAATATTCTTCTGTAAATTTTACATGGCTTACACTTCGAAGCTAGGAAAAATTTGATGACAAACCTGGACCACTCTGTTTGATTTGCTACCATTTTGAATAGCCTCAAAATGTATTTTCAAAATTAAAATAATTTTTTCGGTAAACTAATTTCAAGCAATGCTGTGTTTACATATTTGGAAAAAATTCTTTTAAATAACCTTTTTGCTTTTTTCAAAAGAATGTATGTCAAATATATAGATATCGGTAAAATCGTTTCACGTATTCTTATATAATACAAATAATTTACACACATTTATATGGTTTCAGATATTCCTATCTAATACAAATGATTTGCACATAACTATATGGTTTCAAGTATTCCTATCTAATACTAATAATTTCCACACAATTATATACGAATAATTAACTAGTTTTTATTCACAACCCCTTACATGCATTTAAGTAATTATTCCAATCTAATGCCAATAATTTGTATACAGGTTTATGGTTTTAAATATTCATATCTGATACTAATAATTTGCAAGCACTTGATTGGTTTGGTTTGTTTGGTTTTATGGCATATCAACCTTTATAGGTTATTTAACGCCAAATCCATTTTTATGTAAATAATCTGTTCTATTGAAAACAGTTCAGTTTAGCATAAGTACACAGTTTAATGGTCAAAAACATTTCCATTTCAAACTATTCAAGCAGTTATATGTAATAATTCAGTTAAGTGTAAATACAGTTTTAATGTCGAAAAACAGTTCTATTTGAAATAATTCAGTTAAGCATAAGCACGCAGTTTAAGTGTAAGTACGGTTTAATTGTCAAAAACGTTTCTATTTTAAGCTATTCGCTTACTCAATTCATTTTAGCATAAGTATGCTGTTAGTTCTATTTAACCCATAGATAGGGCCCTATCAGGTGCTACCACTCCGGGCCAGAGTGGACCTGGGAGCGATGGCAATGAAGAGGTACTCCGCATTCCCCAAAGCTCCAGCACTGCTGGAACCTCACCATCAGATTGTTTAGTGTCATATCCAGGACACTCGTTAGTGGGGATTTTACCCCTCTGTAGAGGTGCAGTCAGTGTATTCTACAGCCCCAGCTGACTGGGCAATACACAGATTTAAAGCAAGCATTTGAATGTAGTTCCCAAACATTTTAAAAAGGTAAAAAGGATGTCCTATGTATAACACTAAACAGTATGCGGTGGTGAGACTCTCGTTCAAGAGATCTGGAGAATATTGAATATGCCTTCTCTGTCATTATTCCCAGGTATACTCTCACCCGAAGTGATAATGCCTATCTGGGTATCATCTACGAGTCAAATAGATTTGTTCAAAAATCATTCGTGCAAAAAAAAATACTTTAGAAAAAAATAACAAAAAATGTAAATATAAACGTATAATGAACGCGATTCCCTAATCATAAGGCAAAAAAAAAGAACCTATACGTGTTGAAATGCCTTTAAAATCAATTATTTAATCCACCAAAAACTTCTAATGACGATAAGGATCTAGGTTCAAGTCTGGTTTTAAAGTTTAGACATTACCGCTAAGCCAGGGCATCCCAGCAATACTGCATTATATCTAAGTGCTTTGTTGATTTTCTATTACTGTAAACTGCCAGATTTATGTCAGAAGCTGTTTCTGGTGTCTTTTGATATATTTTTTTCTTCTATGATGTAGAAACTCCAAGTTTAATTAGTTATGCTTAGTTGTTCGAAGATAATTCAATAAATAAGGTGAATTATGCAATAAACCGACTCACATTTCACCCGGGGCGGGGGAAAGAAGCATTTTTGCTTTATTTCTTAAAACAAGTTTTTCCCATTGAAAAATAAGCTTTTGTATTCCTACAACGCAGAAATCTTTGAACTAAGTTTTTAGCTATTTACTAACGGTGATTTTCACTTTATCAATACTTCAAAATTCGTTCTACACAAAATTTCTTTGAGGGAATCAAACAAGAGCGAGTCACCTCTTGACTGTAAAGAGGGTGTAGTTGTTGTTCCCAACCAAAATGGCTTGGTTTCCACTATTCTTGCTGCAGCAGTATGAGACCTAGCATTATCATGTTGGAGCCCAACAACTGACCTAGGAAAAGGCAAGGCCATTATGCATAATTTTGTGTACAGTACCCTCAGAATTTCCCAGTTGTTCTTACACTTCTGTCAGCCAAAGCAAGTACCCCATCATATCATGTGCTCACTATTGCGGGTTGGCCTGGCCTGATTTCATCTTCAATACATTTTTAAACTTATTTTAAAAACAATTGTCCATTTGTAAACAGTTTTTGACAAAAACATGCTTTTTCGTAAACATTACACATTCTTTAGTAAATTTCACATGGTTTGCCCTTCTCAGCCACCAAAAATTTGATGACAGACCTCTGTTCAAGCCTGGAGCACTCTGTTTGATTTGCTACCATTTTGAATAGCCTCAAAACAAATATTTTTGCGAGATTAAAATGATTTTTTCTCTAAACCAATCATAAACAATGCAGAAAAAATTATTTTGCTTTTTTTAAAAAGAATTCACTGTATTGAATGTCCATCGAATATATTGATATAGTTAAAAGTAAAATAATTTCGATGAGAAGGTGTTTAAAAAAGGTTTTTGTCAGTTTTGCTTTTTTCAACTCTGTAGATAGACAGTAAGTATCAACCTTAGAGAATGTGCACGTTCATTGGGTGCCACGCAGAGTGTCACTTGGCAGTTAGAAACCCATTCTTGACTTCTTTTGCTTCTGTTTTTTAACAAAAGAGACTTGTCTTTAACCATACCAGAGAATGGTAAAGTACCAGGGTGGGCTGAAAAGTTAATTATAACGTCATATCTGCTGTTGGTGACTTTCTTAAACAATGACATCAACGAAATGCAACATTGATGGAAAAAGAAGTATGTGGACCCGCAGAAGTCAATATGTCGAAAAATAAAACTTATTTGATCACATTCTAAGAGAGCATCTTGGTTAGCCAAGGAACTTTTCAGTTGACTAATATATATAAAAGTAAAGTTGGGGACCGTAGTCGAGGGCCACCCGAAGTCTCCCTTTTCATTAGCTTCTCCACCGAGGTGTAGAGGAGGGCGCTACTCCTTTCCCTGGATTACTCTACTTTACCCTTAATACGTACCTTATAATACTGAGTGTTAAGCAAGGCGGCATCAGGTACCATTTTTGAGTCTTTGGTATGACTAGAGCTGGGATTGAACCCTGATCTCACGGACTATTGGTGAACCCTCTACCCACTTGGCCAATCGGCCGGTATATATATATATTCATATATATATATATCATAGAGATGATGATGATGAACACTAAGCTTAGCTTAGTCGTGGTACAAGGTAGGAAGTATTGAGCACCCGGTGAGAGTCGAACTCACTAAAATGGTCTGCTAATCTAGCTTGCTAACCATTACACTATGCGAAGTGTTCGAAAAGATATTTCAAAATAACTTATTAAACTTAGCCTATTTGTGGCATCCAGCAAGAAATTTCTTACCTGTTTTCTTATTTCCGATCAATTGTCTTCTTCTTGTCTCCGCTTTTTCTTCCAGAATTTGCCGCTGACGATTTTCCTGATAAAGAATGAAATAATATGAAAAGCATCGAATTTATGAGCGCATGATTAAGTACATTAACAGCTGTGGAAATGGTACAAATTTTTGTTAAAAATGTTTACATATGTAGTGAGTGGTATAGTGTCAACGACTGATGGTTGCCCTTTGATTTTGTCGTTGTCTTTGGGTACCATAACTCTCATTAGTTGTAAAAAAGTAAGAGGTAGCAAAATGTACTGCTTGAAGGGGAATGGTGATTAAACACTCTTTCTTTGTACAGAGTAAATTCAAGAGTTATTCACGACGAATCAACATTAACATATTTCATTATCTAGACAAATTTAATCGAATTAATACAAAAATTACATGAAATAGTAAAAGATTACATAAAGAGTGAGTGTGAAGAAATGTTCTGAGCGTACGTTAAAAAGTCTTTAATGTAAATACAAATAAGAGAAATAGAAGTTTTGGACAATGACTAACATATTTTAGTTGTGTATTGTTCCTCTGGTATTTTGTACAATGCGACAGAAAGCGTATTGATAGCAAAAAGCTTGACGGAGAAGAGAAGGAAGAAGAAAGAAGCTCATAGTAAACTTTGTCAATGAAAGATATGCATCATCCAGTTGCAAATATTACAGTTTTAACATAATAAAATATATTAATTTAGAAAAACTATCGAAAGTAAATTCAATAAAGAAGGTGAATTCTTTTGAAAAAGAAAAATATTCTTTTTTCAGAATTTTTTTCTTAACATACAGACGCTGCATTGTTTGGAATTGATTTATAGCAAAAATTATTTTTATATCGCAAAAATATTTTGAGACTATTGAAAATGGCGGAAAATTTAGAGAAGAACTTGTTATAGGTACGGAGAAGCACGTTTTAGTTAAACATTGTTTACAAATGGGCTAGATTATTTAAATAAGGTCGAAATAATATTCAAGATGAATACGGGTAAGAGAGACCCACAATGGTAAGCACAACTGAAATGTTGTATTCAGTTATTGCGTTCATTTTGTCTAACTGAAGAGTTAGAATAGGAGATATTTATGAACAACTGGGAGATTCTGTTGATACTGCACACAAAATTATGCATGATGACCTTGCTTTTTCTAAAGTCAGTTGTCGTTGAATTTCCCAAAGTATTGACGCCTGATTACAAGGCCTCATGCTAAAGCAAGATCAGTGGCAACAATCCTTCAGTTTGATTGGAAATAGCAACCACATCCTATTTACAGACAAGATATGGCCCCTCTGATTTCATCTTGGTTGGACCTCACAATTTTTGCATGGAACAAAGTTTTCAAGCGATGATGAAACATACAGCATCCTGATCAATTGGCTTAAATGTCCGTACAAAGATTTACATGCTGAAGGAATACAAAAACTTCTTTTTCAATGGTAAAAATATGAGAATTAATTTTTTTTTTTATTGCGGACTTTTTGTCCTCATCTTGGTAGTTTTTTTGTGTTGTTTCTTCTTTCACTACGTTTCGGCCAAATTTCACTTCTGGCCTTCTTCAGGTGATTTTACCGCGACTTCGGATAGGAATGCTGAGTCTTGTAACCGTATCCCCAGTAATTACTGCCTTCCATAGTTGTTGTCTATCGCACCACGTTTTTTGACCAAGTAAACCTCTGGCCGACTTGGGTAGGATTTGAAACCGCTATCTTCTGACAACGCTCCCCTGAAGAAGGCCAGAGGTGAAATTTGGCCGAAACGGAGTGAAAGAAGAAACAACGCAAAAACTACAAAGATGAGGACAAAAAGTCCGCAATAAAAAAAAAAATAATAATAATTCTCAGATTAAGCAGCCTCATCTCGAAATGATTCCAATTAAATGGTAAAAATATGTTTTAAATAATTGAGATTATGTTGAAAAAAAAAGCAATTTTTTTTCTTGGTTAAAATGTAAATCGTGCAAAATTCACTTTATTAAATGACCACATTTATATGGCCACATACGCGCATGCGTTCACATACACACATATAAAGCCACTCTTTCTCTCTCTGTCTCTCTCAAACTGAGAGTCGTAGGTCATTTAGTCGAATCATTTTACTTACTTGAATAGCTTTCAGAAATTTACTGCAAAATGTTTGTAAAATATTGAAGCAATCTTCAAGTTTGAAAGACACAGCATCTTCACAAAAAAAATCAGCCAGCTCAGTTCGCAAATTATCGATGTATTGTAAGTCCTCCTGCAATTTATCCATTTCTTGGTTTGCATACTGAAAAGAAAAAGATGAATATGTTAATAAAAATATTTTGCTGCCAAAGATGTTTTTCACGGTCGCTAACATCCATTTTATATGGAGATAATGTTGTGGGGATGATGGCAATAAAGATGGAAATATTAAGAAAACCAACAAGACTTGATTGTTAATGAAATATTCATTAACTGCAAGGATGTTTTTCACAGCTGCTTTCATCTTTTTGATCCATAGATAATGTTGTGGGGATGATGGCAATAAAGATGGAAATATTAAGAAAATCAACAAAACTTGATTGTTAATGAAATATTCATTAACTACAACGATGTTTTTCACAGCTGCTTTCATCTTTTTGATCCATAGATAATGTTGTGGGGATGATGGCAATAAACATGGAAATATTAAGAAAATCAACAAAACTTGATTGTTAATGAAATATTCATTAACTACAAGGATGTTTTTCACAGCTGCTTTCATCTTTTTGATCCATAGATAATGTTGTGGGGATGATGGCAATAAAGATGGAAATATTAAGAAAATCAAGGAGACTTGATTGTTAATGAAATATTCATTAACTACAACGATGTTTTTCAAAGCTGCTTTCATCTTTTTGATACATTGATAATGTTGTGGGGATGATGGCAATAAACATAGAAATATTAAGAAAATCAACAAGACTGGATTGTTAATGAAATATTCATTAACTACAAGGATGTTTTTCACAGCTGCTTTCATCTTTTTGATACATAGATAATGTCGTGGGGATGATGGCAATAAACATGGAAATATTAAGAAAATCAACAAAACTTGATTGTTAATGAAATATTCATTAACTACAACGATGTTTTTCACAGCTGCTTTCATCTTTTTGATACATAGATAATGTTGTGGTGATGATGGCAATAAAGATGGAAATATTAAGAAAATCAAGGAGACTTGATTGTTAATGAAATATTCATTAACTTCAAGGATGTTTTTCACAGCTGCTTTCATCTTTTTGATCCATAGATAATGTTGTGGGGATGATGGCAATAAACATGGAAATATTAAGAAAATTAAGGAGAATCGATTGTTAATGAAATATTCATTAACTACAAGGATGTTTTTCACAGCTACTTTCATCTTTTTGATACATAGATAATGTTGTGGGGATGATGACAATAAACAGTGAAATATTAAGAAAATCAACAAGACTTTATTGTTCCTTACTTATTTAAATATTTTCTATTCTCGCAAAATAAATTTTCACGTATCTTTATGATGAAGTTGATTGATTGAATGAAAGATTGTTTGATTTAATGACGTATCAACCTGTCTGGGATTATTTTATGCCCAGTGGTTAAAAAATCACGTTCATATTTACATTTTTTGCGTAGTTGTTTTCTTAAGAGTTTTACTTTTTACACATGTCCCCAACAAATACGAATTACTTTTAAACAAATCTGACCCCTAGATGGTACCCTAATGGGTACTAACATTCAGGTACTAAGCTTGACGATCAGATAAGGTTAAGTAGATCTCAAAGCGTGGATTGCGAGACCATGCTCCAAGCCATAGAACTAAATTCGGTGAGTAGCGCTTTGGGAGTATCAGGTGAGACCTATATATCCCATTCCAGTGTGATCCGTTACTTTTATGACTTCACAGAAAGAAACGAGAACTGCCGAATTGTGCTTGACTCTACAAGAATATTGTAAAACTTTTGACTCTCCCTCTAGTATAATATAATATATATATATATATATATATATATATATATATATATATATAATATATATATATATATATATATATATACCCAAAAGAGCCAGAAACTACCTAGCCTGGCTTCACCTAACAGGTTCTTCAGTATAAGTCAGAATTATCCAGAAGATCTGGTAGATGAAACCTGAGTAGATAGTTTCTTACTCTTTTCGGTATTCTACTTTTGCTTACCTTAATGTATTAAGCACTTTTAGCTTTGGTAACTATGTCAGTGTTTTTATCTTTTCACTTGGCATTGCGGTGCTGGTTGATTATTTTCAAGTAGTACGGATGTTTTTAGTCTTTTCTTTAAATTTTTTTTAGATATCAGTTTGTAATAATTTTTTATTTACAAATTGTATTATCTAGTCTTTTTTCGCAACGCCTTGAGTTGTAGGAATAGTTATATATATATATATATATATATATATATATATATATATATATATATTATATATATTATATATATATATACTCCCTACCCCCGTATGGTTGAGTTCTCTGGCGAAGAAGTAATCGTGTTGCCATTAGCGTATATTGCAAGCCTCTTCAAATATGGATTGAGATCTCGGTAGCCATTGAACGGATATATGTAAACATTGTAATTGTGATTCATAACCGTTTTAAATTTACTTCGCAGCTAATAGCTCCTCATGGCTGAAGGGTTAGAATCTTGGATTGGCGTTTGTGTCAACTGGGTTTCGATTCCAGCTACGGGAAGCTACTGTCTAACCACACTGATGAGTTCTGATAGAACGAAACAGATCTGTTTGAGGATGACTATATGTCTGTGTGTGCAAATTAATATTTTATACTTACCTGAAGAAAATGTCCCATTGCATTTGAAATTCTCATCCTTTTTTTCTGTTTGAAGAGTGATTGCTTTAACTTTACCCGTGAGTTGTTTGATATCACTTGTTAAGGACTCAATCGATGACCTGGGATAAAACAAAAAAGATATCTTCATAAATATGTATGAATAACCTAACCTTTTTTAGCTTTTCTGAAAAAACAAAATATTTTTCAAGTTATGATTTACACATATATCTGATTATAAGATTATGTGTCTGCCAACCAATCTCTAAAACTTACATGTTCTCAGGGATTTTATTTTATTCAAATCTTAATCAAGAAAATAGTTTTATATCAATACTGTTTATATATACAACTCAATAGCGGTTTACAGTGTGAAGGGGAATACTAACATGCATATTGATGTTTAAAATTTTAATAAATATTCGCTGACATTATTGATTTCTAATTGATTTATTTATGTGTGTGTGTGTGTGCGGGTGCGTGCGTGTGTGTGTGTGTGTGTGTGTGTGTGTGTGTGTGTGTGTGGTGTGTGTTTATGCGTGTGCGAGCGCACAAATAAATATTAGGGTCTTTCCAGTAAATAAAGTGAATTTTACAAAAAAATGACTCACATTTCACCCAGGAAAAAATATTGCCTTATTTTTACATAATCTCAATTATCTAAAACATTTTTACTACTGAAAAACAAGTTTTTGTATTCCTTCAGTATAGAAATCTTTGTGCTGACTTTTTTTTAAATTAAAACCAGTGTACAAATTACCCACACCATATACTATGTAAACCATTTATTTCTAATTGATATATAACACACATTACAGAATTTTAAACGCCACCATAATATAGCCTGACTTTCATAGAGACATCATTAAAAATAGATAGTAATTAAGAAAGATTTTAAAAAATAACCACTGAGAATATAACACAAATATCTAGGGTAATTGTGACGTGGGTGGTGACGTGTTTTCGGTAAACAGACAGACACAATATTCGCCATTATAATCAAGATTTAAAATTAAATTAGAGTATAATCGAAGAATAGAACAGCTAATCTATATTACATCAGTCTATTTATATTTATTTATATGTTGATATTTACATATTTAGTTCTTCTCCAAGAATTATAATAATCCATAATATAGACGTCTTTAAGTGTTTGCTTTCTTCTTTCGATTCTCTCGGAATGATTCAACTGTGTAATCGATGAAGCAAAATTATTTCAAATGAGGGATCATGAATCTTTTCAGCACTAATCCTAATTGTTTATATATATATATATATATATATATATATATAGAGAGAGAGAGAGAGATGAGATGGGGAAATTTACTTTTAATTCATTTTTTTATCTACTTTTTAATATTCATTTTTTTCTTTTCTAAAATAATTTTGGAACGCTGATTACATCACATGAACTTGCAACAGAAACGCTACCAATGGAAATAGAATGTTTTAAAACTCTCGCATCTTTTTCGTTTTCATTTAAATAACTCCTACGCCTGTGAGGTGAAGGTCTAAAACTGAAATGTTTAACGTTTGGTAAATGATTTTTAAAAAATCATCCGCTGAAGGCCTTACGTTTTGTTTTTGTTTTTTGTTTTTTCTCTAAGTTTTGATATATATGTGTGTGTTGTGTGTGTGAGAGAGAGAGAGTGTGTATAACCTTTCTAGACGAGCAGGGTGTGAGATAAAGTCATTTTTAAGCGAACTTTAGTAGGTTTGAATTCCGATGTGAAATGCAAACAAACTCGTCCAAGGTTAGAACTCGCTCGCCATGTTCAGTACGACAGTAACTATTATACTACGAATGCCTATATATATTATATTTGCAAATTTTCTTTGAATAACATAGTTTCAATTCTATTAAATTTGGTTATGATTAATATCAAAATAGTATCCGTTTTGGTTGTGTAATGTTCGACTAGATATGATAAAATACTGGTATTTGTGGTTTATAATTATCTATAGCCTAAACAGCAGTAATCTTCATATATGACGGCTAAACGAGCTCAATAAAAAATATGAAGTGTACCTACCTACATAGGTGATTTATTTATTTTGGCAAAGGTTTATATAGAACTAGCAACAGTTTTTGAATGAACAGATAACAGAATGATTGTGCAATAATATGCTACAGATTTTCCCGAACATATTTCTCATGTTTTAAATTCTGAGTCTTTTAATCTCCTAAACCATCGACCTACCGAGGTTAGAAAGCCCAATCTGTTCTATTTAATTTATTGCCGCGGGAAGAAAGTAGTATCCACGCGTTTTTCAAATGATTAGCACGAAGTGAAATGCATGTATCCTTTACGTATATATATATTATATATATATATATATATATATATATATATATATATATATATATATATATATAAGTACACAGGTAATAACAAACATATGATAATATAAATTACTCTAGAAATGGCACATACACATACACACAATATAATTTTACATATATATAAAAAGTATAGGTTATATATATATCATCATGATCATGATCATGTCGTGCCGCCAGCACGGATATCCCTGACCCTATCTCGCCACCTCTCCCTATCATTCATCGCCTCCGGCAGGTCTTCAAGGTTACATCCTGTGTCCTCACATAGTTGCTGTATGTAAGTTCGAGCTTTTGCACGGACATATGTGGGGGTCCATAGGAGTACATCACTTATGAGCTCGTCCTTGCTTCTCTAGCAGTGTCCCGCGTGTCTGGTTCGTCTTACTTGTATAGTTTTCGTGATGGGGGGGCAAGTGTCCGTATAGTTGGTGTCTCGTGGGGTGTTGTCGCCAGGACTTGTTCAATACTGCTCTCAATATTCTTGTGTAATTTCCGTCTAGTTTCTTCTCCAGCCGTTTAGTTAGCGTCCATGTAGTGCATCCATATAGCAGTATCGACACAACGCTGCCTGGAAGAAACTGCGTTTCATTTTATCGGTTAGGTCTGATTTTCCATATGATCGTGAGCCTATCGATAGCCGTCCATGCCTTCGTCAGTCGTGTGTCGATGTCTTTTTCGGTTGATGACACGCTACTTCCTAGGTAGGTGAATTTGTCTACTAGTTTCAGAGAGGCTCCGTCTAGTGTGGCAATGTTGCCAGTTTGGTTGTAACACATATATTCGGTTTTGTGTGCATATACATGGAGGCCAATGCCAGCTGCGGCTCGTTCCAGACTATGCAGTAGTGTCTCTGCTTGATTAGGCGTATTCACCAGTAACGCCAAGTCATCAGCGTAGTCGGCGTCCGTGATTGTTATTGCGGGGTATCTTTTGCTTCTTCTCTTAGTCAGCTCGAAGCCATTTTCTCTGATTTTGTCGATCGAAGTTCTAAGCACGTAGTCTAGACAGATGATAAAGAGGTACGGAGCTAGCTTGTCTCCTTGTAGTACTCCTGCAACTATGTCGAAGTATTCCGTGTCTCCATCTGGTGAACGTACTTTCACTTTCGTGTTTCTGTAGAGAATCATTATCGCTGCTACGGTTTCTTTTGGTAGGCCGTATGCTAGTAGGATTTGCTCCATCTTCCCTCTGTGTATGGAATCGAAGGCCTTGGTAAAGTCGACAAATAGTATGTCGCCTGAAGGTTTTTTGCCCGAACGCCTTACTTACCAAGTAATAGAAACTCACCAAAAAGTGAGCGGATAGAAAATGCTCCTTTAGCACCGAGCAGTTTTATCTCCATAAAAATATATATATACAGTTGAATAAGGAAAATTTAGCCATGAAAGCCGTCGATGGTATTAGGAAAAGCTAGCTTTCAAGCTGTTCTATCTTCGATTATATATATATATAGATAGATAGATAGATAGATGTTATTAAATTTATTTGTAATACAATGTCAATGAGACAATACTGTATAGACAGTCTGTCTATTAGTCAGTTTGTTTCATTTTCTGGGTGCGATTTTAGGGTTCACAACCACGACTTCTACTTTAATTAATTTCGGATTCCCCAGCTATGTCACAATTTTTCATAATGAGGTTTGCTAATTTCCCTAATATCCTTAAAAACTGTTTATAGAAATCAGAAAACGGGAGATTAAAAATAAGATTGAAAATGAATAATTTCAGTTCAAATTTATTGAAATAAAATCAAACGAACAGAAATCAGTTATATCCAGCAAATATATATCAAAATCCAATTTTAAAATCAGTATTCAAATAGCCTTCCTGTAAACCGTTAATTCAGTTGAATATTGTACTTATATATATTTTTTTCATCATACAACGTGTGAAAGCACGTGCGATACCCTAGCCTCATCAGCCCGCAACCAGGGTGATAACACAGTTTCGGCCGCCTTGAGCTACCGAAACTGTGTTATCACCCTGGTTGGCGGTTGATGAGGCTAGGGTATCGCACGTGCTTTCACACGTTGTATGATGAAAAAAAAATATATATATAAGTACAATTGCATGTTATTTGCATGTTGATAAAACCCACAGAATCAATAATATAAAAACAAATTTCCTAATAATTTAGATAAAAATAAGACCATGTGACGTAATCAACTAAGGAAATCGTGACGCATTTTCAGTGAAAGACACATATTCTCCATTATAATAAGATTTTGAATCTTATATCTTCGAAAACCATTTTTTAAAGATTCTATTTTTCTGAGATTTTATAATTACTCCAAAGCTTTGATAATTTTGTTATCAATCTTTAACCGTGAAAACTGAGAGCAATAGCCTTAATGTAAATCTAACCACCATCCAAATTTTCGATGAAATAAGGTTAACTACTTCACAAAGCAAAAATTTTATTTTTTCGGTTTCAAGATTCTAAATATTTTATTTTAATTTGTTCTTATTGTAAGTTGACACTTAATTTATTTTTGTTAGGGACATGGTGGTCGACTGAAAATTCAAAGTGTCCAAGATGCTCTGATGGAATGTGACCAAATGAGGTTTATGTTCAACATAGTCCACCTTGAGTTGGTACACACACTTCTTCCATCCGTTTTGCAGTGTTTGGATCTCATTGGTAAAAAAAGTTATGATCAACCAATATGACGTCATCGTAAGAACTTTTCAGCTCATCATCGTAAGGTGGAATTTGATATAGTTTTGTAAGATATATCTACTATTATTAAATTGGATTCTTAGTTTTAATGGCATATCAAGCTTTGTGGGTTATTAAATGCTCAACTCATCCTTGTAGAAAAACATCTATGATACTATTTAACCTATGGTTGGGTGTATAAGAGGGTTCATGCCTTTCCCAAGAGTATTAATCCGAAAGTGAACGTCATAGCACGACTGGAGTTTGAACTCACTGACTTCGAGGCCGCAGTTCAGCTCGTTAGCCATTACGCAATGGAACACCCCTTCTGCAGCTATTAACTTTTCTTGTAATTTTATTTACAGCTAATATATTGTAAAATTATTTCACGAAATTTCCACTAGTACAATATATATATATATATTATATATATATACGTGTGTGTGTGTATGCGCACGCACGAGCGCACACACGCACAGAAGTTGAACACATTCTCACTCACTCACTTACTCACTCACTCACTCTCTCTCTCTCTCTCTCTATATATATATATATATATATATATATATAACATACATGCGAACGCGCTGAAAGACATACGTATTCATACATACACACATGCATAAATAGAGCACATTCTCTCTCTCTCTCTCTCTCTATATATATATATATATATATATATAACATACATGCAAACGCGCTGAAAGACATACGTATTCATACATACACACATGCATAAATAGAGCACATTCTCTCTCTCTCTCTCTCTCTCTCTCTCTCTCTCTCTCTCTCTCTCTCTGACACACACACACACGCTTGCGTTGACACAAACACACACACACACACACACACACATATATATATATTATAGTAACATTTTTCTGAATGACTCAGAACTAATGAGAACGTGACAGTCTTATCTGCTGTGTGTCTTTTTACACAACAAAGGAAATGACATATCACTTGTGAATATATAGAGGTACCTTGAGAAAAATCCACAACGACTGTTGGGTACTGATTTGTATGACACTAAAAATAGTGATCTTTATTTAACCCATGTGTGGACTTCGAAAGGGTAGGCTTCAAGAAAAAACCATCTTGGATGAATTTCTATATGAAACCATTAGGACAATTGTTAGTAAGTCCAACCTTATATTTCTTTTGCTTTGGGTCAAACCAAGCAAAGATTTGTTAATGAAGACTTACATTCTCAAGTGTTAAAGTTATTATGAACCTTCTTAGAACTAAGATGAGAGGGACAGAGCAGATACTCTAAGCAAAATGACAATAACACATCTCATTCTCTCTCTCTCTCTCTCTCTCCTATATATATATAATATATATATATATATATATATACGAAACCGAAAGTAAATCCGACGGTATGAAAATGTGCAAATATGAAAAAACACAAGTTCGTCAAAGGACGATTTTATTAGAGTTTAAATTATTCGCCAACGTTAAACGTTTCATTTTTTTTAAAAACATTAAACCTCCATCTGGGTCTTTTGATATGTGATGCTGTATCTTTTGAATTTTATCTAAATTAAATTTTACATTAGTTAAATGAAACAAAAAGATGAGAAAATTTAAACGTACTATTTCCCTTAGTGGCTTTATAAGATACAACACCATATATTTAAACTCTTATAGCATTGGCTAATAATTATAACAATAAATAAAATGTCCCCCAAAATCTTGTGTTTTTTCGTATTTGTAAATTCTCATATATATATATATATATATATATATATATATATATATATCATAACAATGTATGGTTGTCAGTATCTCACTAGGTGGGTTTGGGGTAGACCAAATGCGGTATAATTTGGAGAGTGCTCAATATCTGTGATAGAGCTATTACATAATGATAATAATAATAATAATAAATATATATTAGTTTTTATATGTATTAAGTAGCATGGAAGCTATCACGATTGACATTTATAAGACGGCATGAAACTTATGCTTGCAAACAAACTTTGATGCTATTAAATATACATAAAAACTAATATATTTACTACTTGTTATATATATATATATATATATATATATATAATATATATATATATATATATACCAGTGTGTGCTGACAGCATGGATTCCCTTAACTCTCTCTCTCGCCATCGATCGGTATTGACTGTCGCTCTTTGTAAGTCCTCTAAACTGCAGAGTCCACACAGAGCTAATGAATGTAATTTTTTGCTGGTCGGTCAATACTGATGAGTCCATGTTTTGTAGTCCATAGGAGAATGTCGTGTATGAGTTCGTCCTTACTTCACTAGCAGTCTCCAGCGTGTCTTGTTGTCTTACTTTGAGAGTTTGTGTGATGCGAGGTAGACGGCCGTACAGCAATATTTTGTCGGGTGCTGCTTCTAAGAATCAGCACGTAACATACTTGCGAAGTTCCAACTGACTTCTTCTCCAAGCGTTTTGTTAGAGTCTAAGTGGTACAGCTATATAGCAGTACTGACATATTGGAAGAATTCCCGTTTTATTTTATCCGATTACATCTTGTCGTTAACCTGTCACTAGCAGTCCATACCTCTCTTACGAATATGTTGACATCGCTTTCTGTCGATGAGATATTGCTACTAAGGTAGGTGAACTATTCTACTAATTTCAGAGGCTTGCTATTCAATGTGGAGATGATGATATCATCGTAGGAAATGGGTAAGGCGACACGAGTTCAAATCCTGGACGATGCACATAGTGTTAATACACTTAGGAAAAGTATGGGTAAATAGGAGAGTAGACAGGGTTCTTAACCTTGGTATAGCAACTGGTCAGGGTGAAAGAAAACTCTGAATTCAAACTGTTAAATTCCGTTTAAAATAATTGACCTTGTGTCACATCCTGCTCCTGCGGAGGTGTTGGGGGTAAATGTATACACACACTCACACTTGCCCTGTCGACTGGAGTAGTGGAATACACTGATTGTATCTTTGTATAGGGTCAAAACCTTTCCCCAACGAATGTGATGAGTATGACACTAAACAATCTGATAGTGAGGTCTAGTCTAAGAACTTTAGGGAATGCGTACCTCATCATCACTATTTCTCTCTGGTCCAACCTGATCCGAAGTGGTTGAACATGTGAGGGTCCCATCAATGGGTCAAATAGAACTGTCCAAACAAATGATTAATATTAAATTAGGTGGGAATACTTGATAAATTCTTACGTTAAATAAGCAATGCTTGAAATCATTTAAACGAGCAAACTTATTATCAATATCAAATAGAATTATTAGCTTTGATAACAATACTTGAAACTATTTAATCATATTTACCAACCCTCCGCTCGGCAGGATATGA
>CAUZXS010004126.1:5000-47500 GCA_963585895.1 Sepioteuthis lessoniana
CTCGTCCAGGTTTGAACTCGTGTCACCGTGTCCATTTCCTATGACGATAACCAGTACACCACGGGCACCTCCAGGTGCCTGGGGTGGTTCAAATTAATTGGAGACAGGATGCCAAGTGAGAACTATCTGCAGACAGAGGGCTTTGGGCCCTCAGTGACCCATGGTTGAGCAACCCAGCCAAGATGAGGAAGAAGTGCAGCTATGGGGAGAGAAGAACTTGGGTCAATATAGCAGTCTGTCTCCACTCATTTCCCTCACACAACAAACATCACCCTTTCGAGAATAAAGTGTGAGAGATATTTTTATAAAGAAGTGTGTTCATTTGTTATTGAAGTCGTCATTACCGGTTAATGATGTTTCCGCATGTAAGTGTATAGTTGTATATGTACACGTGCAGTTGTATTGTGGCTATACAATACAGGGAGTAACGATAATCAAGGGGGAACTCTACACTCCATAGATCTCCAAAATTGGAGACATATCATAAGATACAGTTTAATGTCATACCCAGGACACTTTTTTTTCTTTTTTTTTTAACACTCCTCTGCATAGGATACAGACAGCATATTCTAAGCCCTGCCAACAAGATAGACAATCAAATCTGTAGAATTGGAAATGTTTGATTAGTAAACTTTAATTCTCTAACATTGGCTGATATTGTTGATAGACATACTGTATGTTTTGGTGTATAAGATGACCCATAAAATTTCTAATATAGGATTTGGGGTATACTCATCAAATAAGACTACTACAAGCCAGCAACTCATAAAAGGTTAGGTATGGATGGCATATATGGTGGTCTTGCAGCTTGATATTTTTTTAAGGTTAAAAGGTGGTCTTATTTGTTAATATATATGGTAGATAATTAATTACTATTTTTAAAGATAACCACTGTACCTTGGATATAATACCAAGATATGTGGTGGTAGTGGGGGAGGGGGGAATCACCCTATAAATCTTAAAATTCCTTTCTTAATTTTCTAAAAACAAAATGTAATCCTTAATTCCATATGAAATTTGTGCATTATTCTGAACATTTTGGGTTAAAATCAGTTTAAGCATTTTAAAAGAAAATCAAAGCACTTTTCAAGTTATATAAAATATACATCGTCCTCCAAAATTAAAACCATTTATCTTGCTTCCTAATTATGGCTTCCATTAATCAACAAACTTGTTATCTACAGATGATAGCTTCATTTTTGGGAGCTTTTCAACAAGTTAAAAAAGATTTCATACATAAATTGAATACTTCTGTTAATTTACTACTGGTCGCTATATTTATATTCAAATGCAAGTGACATCACTAAAATCCTTCTAAATGTCATGGAACCAATCAACATAGTTTAAATTCTCAAAGAAGTCAAAGATCAGGTGGAAAGTAAAATTGTATTATTGAAATTAAATTGATTGTTTGATTTTAACAGCATATCAACCAATCTAGAGTTATTTTATGGCTAGAGGTGAAGGAATTTCATTTATTGCTCATTTTTATTTATGGACAGTTGTTTCTTCAAAGTTTTTTTTTTTGTTTTTTTACAGAGTTATATATCAAGTATTCCTACATAATACACATAATTTGCACAGTTGTAGTTTCAAGTATTCTGATCTAATACAAATAATTATATGGTTTCTAGTAATTATTTCTTTTCAATAATAATTTGTTTGCATACACTTATAAGGTTTTATGTAATTAATCTTATTATAAGGGAGATTATTTGTGTCTGTGGCTTAAACTAGGTCACCCCTAACATCACTATTCCCTTAGTTATTTATGTCATGTTCTCCATAATTTTATTCTATTCAAATCTCAATTATAAAGAAAAAAAGTTTTATATTATTACTGTTGGCCCTATCTACATACAAATAACATGCAATTGTAATTATATATACAACCAACCAGTAGTTTACAGTGTAAACAAGAAGGCTAATTTGCATATTGATCTTAAAATTTTGATTTTAATAAATATGTTTGCTATTAATGATTTCTAATTGTTTAGTTTTATTTTAATATGAGCAAAAATTCCATCAATAAATCTTTAAAAGAAATCCATTAATAAAAAGAAATAACCAGTTTTGTTCTGTATAAGTTAGTTAGAAGCTAAATTAGGAAAATTTAACAATGAGAGCCAGAGTGATGGGAAGAGCTCGCATCCAATTTAATTCTCAATTAACTTAAATAAAGTAAAGTAACTTTATTTTTTATTAACTTAAAATATATCATATATAATTATAAATCAAAATCACATAATAAAAATAAATGTAATCATTTTGTATGTATTCTTATTCAATTTCTTAGTCTTTCTTATTAAACATATTTTATTAAATTAAAACTTAAATACTTTCACCCAGAAAATACATATTTTTGCAAATTAAGAAATGAAAGCCAACAGTGATTAGAAGAGTGAGTGTCCAAGCTGTTCTCTTCTTTGATTATACACCATCCCCATTTTAAATAAGTTTAACGTAACAATTTAATTTTAAATAAATTCAGATGTATCTTTTTTTGCTTTGTTTCATATCAGTATAATCTAT
Source organism: Sepioteuthis lessoniana (assembly GCA_963585895.1). Taxonomy (NCBI): domain Eukaryota; kingdom Metazoa; phylum Mollusca; class Cephalopoda; order Myopsida; family Loliginidae; genus Sepioteuthis; species Sepioteuthis lessoniana. Next base: position 7,533 of record CAUZXS010004126.1, read on the forward strand.
TTTTAAATATTTACATACAAACACAAAGACTAAATCAGTCATAAAATAATAATTATGATAATTGCCTCAAAACAGCTCATGTTATTAATACATTTAAAACTCTACAGTGTGTCTTAGGTATCATACAATGACATTTGTACACCAGCATTGGTTCCAGCCTTCATCAGATGATGACTCTGGGTTCAGACGTGGTTTTGGAGCTGAAGCATCATATATCACTAAGAAATAAAGGTTTACCTAGTATATGGTGTGGATAATTTGCATACTGGTTTTAATAAATAATTAATTGGTGTTATTAATTTCTAATATTATTGTTTTATTCTCAAACATATTAAAAGCAATCGTATGTAGAAATCAATTAAAATAAAAACAAGACTAACCATTTTATATGCATTCTTACTTAGTTTCATTAGTCTAGTAGAGTGTTCACCAATGGTCCAGGAGACCTGGCTTCAATTCCAGGTTGCTTCATACCAAAGACTTTAAAAATGGTACTTGATACCTCCTTGCTTAACATTCAGCATAATAAGGTTAAGATCAAGGGTAAAGTGGAGAAATCTAGGGAATGGAGTAGCGCTCTCCCCTATACTTCAGTGTAGTAGCTATTGAAAAGGGAGCCTTCTGGTCACCCTTGACTATGGTTGTCTACTTTACTATTACTTTAATAATAATAATTCATGGTAAACAATTACAAAAAAATTACTGTTTCACCCAGAAAAAATGCCAATGAAGACATGACTCCACACTTTCCAGAGCTCCAGAAGTGGAGCTTCGGCACCAGATGCAGTTTATTGTTAATACTCAAGACCCTACCCCCGTTTGTTTTTGTAGGGGGTAAAGCAGGTCTTAACCCTCTGCAGTGGATACTGTCAGTATATTCTAAACTAGATAGAACTATACGTAAGTGAAGGCACCAAAAAGAGAATCTTCCAATAATCTCCTCAGTAGAAGTTGATTAAAAAAAAAGAACTGTTTTTTAATAATAATAATAATAATGAAGATGAAAAAAACCTTGAGAAAATCCAAAATAATTACCTTTGTTTTTGGAATAGGAAAAGTTTCATTCGGATCAAAACAAAGTCCCATGTCTTCAAGATTGGATCTCAGCGACTTCTTCTTGTCCCAGGCATTTCTGATTTGAGGACTGAAATAAAAAAAAGCACATAAGAATTATGAGAAACTAAAAGAAAAAAAGTATCTTTTTGTATTTTATATATAGAACAATTCTAATCTAGGAGACTTGACTGCTACTTAAAATGATTTTTTTCCTGTTTATTGTATTTTAACACATGGATTATCTAATGCCAAAATCAGGGGGTTTTTTTGTTTTGATTTTAGCAAAATATATATATATATATATGTGTGTGTGTGTGTGTGTGTGGTTTCAAGTAGGAGACAGTCAGCATATTATCATAGGAAATGGAACTGGACACCCAAGTTCAAATCTTGGACAAGATTATTTGGCTTTCACTTTGTGTTAATACCCTTGAAAAGGGTATGAATCTGTTCACCTTCTAGTTATGGGTAAATAGAGTAAACTGGGTTCTTTAGCCTTGATAAGGTAACTAGTCTAAGAGAAGGAAAAATTTTAAATACAAACCAGCTTTACTCCACTTAAAAATTGACTTTGTATCACATCTTGCTTGTGGAGGGGTTGGGTAAATACATATTTGATATCAAATGGACTAAATCATTTGTTAACAAGTGCCCCTATTCTCAATCCACATAATTTGCAGTAATTTCAAGTATTTCTTTCTAATATTAATAATTTGCAAGTAGTTATATGGTCTCAAGTAACTATTCTTATTTAATAAGGGCACCTTTGGTGGTGTAACAGTTAGCAAGCTTGACTAGCAAACCTACACGAGTGAGTTCGAGTCTCATTGGGTGCCCCATTCATTCGGCCTTGTGCCACATCGAAGCAAAGAGCTTCGTAAATTACTATTCTTATTTAAGAAGAATGGTCCGAGAGACTTGAGTTCAATCCAAGGTCGCGTCATACCAGACTTTAAAAATGGTACTTGATACCTCCTTGCTTAACACTCAGCAATATAAGGTATGTATCAAGGGTAAAGAGGAGAAATCATGGTAAAGGAATAGCGCCCACCCCTACACCTCGGTGTAGTAGCTATTGAAAAGGGAGCCTTCCGGTCGCCCTCGACTACGGTCGCCAACTTATATATATATATATATATATATATATACACACACATACACAAGCAAACAGAGCAGTCATGTATAAATAGATATTATTCATTTACATGCATGAACATTGGATTTATACGTTTATTTAGATGCAAACACAAATATATAATAGATATATAGCCACTTTTTTCTTCTTTTAGACAAACACTTAAGTAGTTGGGGGGGTCATATTTTTACAAGAAACACAGTTTAGTTAACACCGGTGACAAATGCGGAACAATATGGCCGATAGCAAAGTAACCCCAACCCACCTCAAAAACTAAAACGGATAACTTTCCCCTTAAAATAGCTTTACGATCTGAAAGTTTGATTCTCAATCGACGTTATTCTGTAGAAAATTATCCAGAAAAACCCAAAACAAAAATTTTATAGGGAATTGTGATAGGTAAACCTGAGCCAAGAAAATAGTTTTTATTCTTTACGAGCGGGACCATATAATGTTACTTGTGCCAACCGATCAAACCACCAGATGAATACAAAATATTTTAAGTAATTTGAGCTAATCAAAAGAAAAACAAAATGTTACTATTAAGATAATGAACGTCTTTATAAACTAATCCAAAAAAAAAAAATAACTACGTTAGTTTGTGATTGCCACCCACCAATAAATAAATAAAAAAAACAATACACGTTTCTTAAAAAACAATGTATATTTTTAAATGTCAAAAAGAGAGGAACAAATTTCAAATAGAAACAAGGATTCTTTTTGGTGTTCATTTGAATTATTTTACAAATTATTTATACAGTGAATTAAGGTCAGTATAAGAAATTAAAAAAAAAAAAAAAAAAAAACTAATATGATAATTTTTTTCACATAATTCATAATATATATTATTTAAAAGATTGTAAAAACTGTCATTTAGAGAATTCATAAAGCGATAGCTGATAAAATGAAATTCTCGAACTAAAAACAAAACTATTTTAAAAATGATTTCAGTCACGGCCCACGTGGACGACTTCTTTCTTTAAGATAAGAAATGTAAAAAGTAAAAAAAAAAATACAGGGTTATAAATGTTTATTTTAATCTGCTAACTTACCAAGTTATTTTGGGAGCATTCTTTTTCTTTCTATGGTCTTTTCGTCGGTTGATATCATATCTATATTTTTTATTGCCACGAACTTTTCGAGTGACTCCTTTTCCCATGATTTCGTCTTAATTTGTTCCTTTAACAACGCAAATGACAGACACCGTCAAAAACCGGAAGTACTTCGGTAATACACTGCCTCAGCGGTAACTTAAATTAAAAGGTTACATGTCTCACATAGCGTTATATTAAGTTGAACAATATTTCGCTCTTTTTCCTTTAAAACGGATTAAAAAATAATTAAGGTTATTATTTTAGGTTGGATTTTAGTTTTATTGGAAAAACAAAAATAACTAATTTTTGATACATTTTTAAAGATTTAAATTTCTAGAAGTTGCTGCACCAATGTGCCTTCTGCACCAATTATCGGCTTAGCAGTCTCGGGGCATCTCGAGTGGTGTAATGGTTAGCAAGCTAGATTTACAAACCTTCATGGGTGAGTTCGAGCCTCATTGGGTGCCCCATTCATTCGGTCTTGTGCCAAATCGGAGTAAGAAGTTTCGTAAATTACTAGCGGCTTAGCAGTCCTCAACAGAGATAAATTTCAGCCTTGCTCGTTACGCTATGTCGAAGTTGTTAAGTTTGGACAGCACTTCAAAACGTAACTCAACTTGTGACATGACTAAGTGCTGACTACCAAACTTAACAACTTCGACAAAATTCACCAAAAGTTGGCGACCTTGTAGGGAACGAATAAATAAATAAATTTTAATTGAATTAAAAAAAAAAAAGAAAACAATTAAATTTGCAGAAACTCCCAGAGGTTGTTGCTGAGCCGATGAGCGCGTCGACCCCGCAAACGAATTTTTTGTTTAATGCGTGCGAGTAGTGACAACCAAAGACAACGAAGGGGACAAAGAGGCAAGATAACAGATACAACAGAAGTGACGATTTTATTACCGGAATTACAAACGTCTGTGGGGATTTAGGAATTAACAATAAAACTCCCAACCGGATATTGACTCGTCGGCTGCCAGATACAAAATGTATAAACGCGTCGACACGCATAAGGCTCCACGCATCCATCCGGTTAAAAATCAGAAAAAAGAAAAATAATAAAAAGTAAAGTAGCCAATGGGAAGCAGTCGCGCCAAAATTAGAAGGATTTTGGAGTAGCGAATTTGGAGCCGGTGAAGAGAGATAAATACCCAGATTTTCTGTGAACCGACCTCTTTTTCGGGTAGTGACGTCGAACCGACAACACCGATTTTACTATCTGGTGTTTTTGGGCACCACGCTGCGTCTTGGGACGTAGTGTTGGTTCGTCCATTCACCAAGTAAATAAAGGAAAGTATGAAAGAAATGTTTTCGTCTCTTGTCTGTTTCTATCTTTTCTTTTTGTATATTTCTTTTGGACCTTCTTTGGGCAAGGCATTGCGCCAGCCAGTCAACGTGGGGTAAAATAATATAACCAAAATATGGAGTCAGATAATTTACGGCAACACAGCCTTGCCCTTAGCGCCTGACTACCTAAAAACCCTTTCAAAACCCACAAATGTCCGTGGCAGTTTTATTTGGTCTTCAGCTAGGATGGATTATGTTGCTAGCTGGTATGGTCGAGTCGTAGTTATGCGCAGCTGGACGTTCGACGAGGGTAGCTGGCGTAGGTCGAGTCGTGGAGATACAGCTAGACGTTTGATGCGGGTAAGCTGAGATCGGTCGGGTCGTTGGATGCAGCTGGATGATCGTTACGAGCAGCTGAGATCGGTCGAGTTGTTGAATGCAGCTGGACGATCGTAGCGGGAAGTTGAGGTCGGTCGAGTCGTTGATAAATCGATGTCCCGGTTTTGACAGTTCGTTGGGTTAACCGGGGGCGTGTCGATTTGGTTGCTAGCCTGTACAGCGAGTCGTACGTAGGCTAGTTGTTGCAATGCTAGGGCAGTCCGTAACAGCGAGTCGTTACGTGGACTGGATATTGCAATGCTAGGGCAGTCCGTAACAGTGAGTCATTACGTGGACTAGATGTAGCAATGCTAGGGCAGTCCGTAACAGCGAGTCGTTACGTGGACTGGATGCTGCATTGCTGGAGCATCGTGGTCGGTAGATCGATATCCCGGTTTTGACAGTACGTTGGGTTAACCGGGGGGTGTCGATCTGGTTGCTAACAGGTACAGCGAGTCGTACGTTAGGCTAGTTGTTGCAATGCTAGGGTAGTCCGTAACAGCGAATCGTTACGTGGACTAGATGCTGCATTGCTGGGGCAGTCCGTAACAGCGAGTCGTTACGTGGACAGTATTGCGGGAGCGTCGAGGTCGAAATCGGTGTTGGCAGCTTGGTCGTGTTGAGTCGAGCGAGTTGGTGACTAAGAATGAGCCGTGTCTTAGTACTACGGACCAAGTGAACGGACGGGGAAACCATGGCTAAGGTTTACCAGGCCTTAACACATACGAAGTCGAGCGAGCGGGTCGGTGAAGCTAGGGCTTTGTCGTGCCCCTAGCCGTGCGGGCGAATCGTTTACGGTAGCTATGGCTTTGTCGTGCCAGATAGCTGTGCGGGCGTATCGTTGACGGTAGCTATGGCTTTGTCGCGCCAAAGCTGTGCGGGCGTATCGAGCGGTAGCTAAGGCTTGCGCGTCAAAGCTGTGCGAACGGTCGGACGATAGCTAAAGCTTTGCGCGCAATTCTGCTAGTTTTTTGATGAAATAACTGATGCATTAAAAAATTAATTAATTAATTTCATTAAAATTGTATAATTTCTTAATTTTTGATATTTTTTTCAATCAGGAGTAATTTATTGCAATTCAAAAGATTATGAGAATACGATGTCAAGGGTGTTATGACGAAGAAGGGGATTAAGTTACCCTCTCCATTATATTTAAAGTAAAAATATATGAGTCGAACGAAGATACCGAAGGTTTTTAATTTAGAAGTTTAATAAAGGCTTGAGTTGAGAGTGTAGCAGAAAGAACTTCGTATTATTGTTTGGGGCGTAAATTAATTTGACCGTTATGGTCGTCGCATATTTTCACACAATGAGGATGACTTATCCTATTCAACCCGGACCATTTTCGCGCACAACATAAAAATGGTGAAAGCCCGCCAAATTACCTCTTCCTCAGAACCTTTCGAGAAGGACGGGCGTACTTTCTGCCCGCTTCCTGCATAGCAGCAGAATCACAACACCATTAGGAAAGCCGTCTGATTTATGATCCTCTTGAGTCAACCATCTTAGACCAAGGTTTCCCAGATGAACATGAATTAGATGCATGTAATCCGCCACATACAGGAACGCTTTTATGTCGCCTCTAACTTTTACTATGTCTACAGCGACGCGTAATTATGCTCAGACATCTAGCTACATCATTCCTGTGCAACTTTCTCTGGAGACTTTCACGCCTCTCTCCTACAACAACCAGGACCACAATTTATGGGTGACTACATCATTCCTGTCCTTAACCAACAAACACGACTTTTGCTATGTCTATAGCGACGCATTTCCGCTCAGGCATTTAGCTGCTATAATTCCTTCTCAACTCAATAACTATTTCCATCCTTCCTTCCAACGAGACTTGTAGCATAAAGGTACCCTTTATTCTTGCTGCCATTAAACCATCATAAAAACTTTTCGATATCTTGTTCCATCTCCTTTACTTACAACAACATAGCGAGGGACTAACGTAACAACGTAACGAATTAACTTCCTCGCTAAAAGAGGTAGCCTTTGTGCTGGTCGTCGTAGTAGGAAGGAAAAACAGATATAAAAGGGTTCAGAAGGCATTTGGCGTTCTGTCGGTGGTTGGTAGTCCTGTAGATTTTGGAGTGAGGAATAAATGTCTTCAAAATAGATAAGCAGAATAGGGATGGAATAAGGCAGCTAGGTGTCTGAGCGTGATTTGCATCGCTACAGTCATAGCAAAGGTTTTGTTGCTGAATAAGGACAGGAATGATATAGTCAGCCATAGGAGGAATTAAATAGCTAAATGTCTGGGCGGATTTTACGCGTCGCTGTAGAAATAGCAAAAGTTTGAGGTGACATAATCGTGTTCCTGTAAGTGGCAGAATAAATACATCTGATTTATATTCAACTAGGAGTCTTTGGTCTAGAGGAGTAGACGCCAAGGTCCATAAATTAGATGGCTTTCCTCATGGTGAAATTGTTCTGCTGCTATGAATATAGAGGACAGAAAGTATGTCCGTCCTGCTCGAAAGATTCTGAGGAAGAAAAAGTTTGGCGGGCTTTCTCTATTTTTATGTTGCCCGGGAAAAATGGTCCGGGCAGAATAGGATAAGTGGTCCTCATTGGGAGAAAATACGCGACGACCATAACGGTCAAATTAATTTACGCGCCAAACAAAAATACGAAGTTCTTTCTGCTGCAGTGTTAATGATTAGGGGTTGGTTATTTCTTCTTTCAAACCCCAATACCTATTGTCTTCTTTTGCTGGTCATGTTAGTTGAAATGGAATAAAGGAAGGAAAGAGAGACAAAGAGACAAGTGAAGCTGTTAAGACTTGACTTTATTACTATGGAAGTTTACAACTAAGTCTTGAAGGGGGAAGACTTCCCCGAGCAATAAAATTGCTGCCTTCCTAGCCAGCATAGTGTTTGACATGCCAGACGCCTTACACCATTAAACATATCCTAATGAAATGTGGTGTATTAGCTACCGCCAGAAAGCGACATTTTAAAGCAGAAAACATGAGAGATCTGTTTGAGAACATCAACATGGATGATATCCTCTCTTTCTTAAGAGAGGCCAAGTTGTACCTAAAAATATAATACATCATTACAATCCGAAATATTCAATGAATCAACCTACTAATCAATTAAATATAAAAAGTCTTGTCAAATAACCCTACGCAAAACCATAAATCTCAACAATTACTTGTTGTGGGTCAACTCTGACCCGGAGTGGTGGTGCCTGTTGGGGTCCTACTTGTTGGTCGAATGGATCAAAACATGAATTTAAAAGAAAAGTGAGTTTTACGAAGAAAAAGTGAGTTCATATAAAAAATGGTTACAAATCATATATAATTCATATATGTAAACCGGATTTGGCATTGAATAACCCATAGTGGTTGATGTGCCATGAAACTCAAACAACCAACCAACCTAGCTAAGGTCTTTCTCCTTGAGTTTCTTTTTAGCTCGAGGAAGCTTCTTCTTTTTCCGAACATGCTCAGATTGTTCCTCCTGTCAGAGGCTTCCTGGGAGATCGTTATTTCTTTTGTAATTATTTCATTTTGTGTTTTTTATCAGGTTTTATTATTTCATTGTCATCACTTTTATTTATTATTCAATCTCCACAAGGTCCATAGCAAACATGTTGTTAGTAAGGATATTGCTGGAGTAATAAGAAGATTCATACTTTCCCCCAAGGTATTTATCTAAACGTGAACATAATAGCGTAACTGAACTTCAAACTCACAATAATGCCACAGTCCTGCACGTTGGTTACTGGGTCTCCCCCTATAAAGGAAATACACATTTAGCGATAGGAGTGTTAATCATTATTTTAGGCGAAATTTCGTTTTATTCTGGCGTGTGTGTGTTATTCCCTCGCTAATTGTTAATAAAGGAGGATGAAGAAGTAAGAAGACGAAGATGCCGTTAGCTTTTACATGAAGGTTTTTAATGGCAGCATGGAATAATAGACAAAGGGGTCCATAAATTAGACTGCTTCCCTCATGGTGTCATGATGCTGCTGCTATTGAAGAGCAGACGGTAGACGTCTGCACTGAACGAAGTTGTTCAGCCAAAGAGAGTGTTTGACGGCTTTCCCCAATTACTGCTGCCCAGAAAGGTGGTTCGGAAGAATAGGATAAGTCATCCTGATTGGGTGAAATTATGCGTCGACCCTAACGGTCGAATTAAATTACGCGCCAAACAAAAATGTCAAATTCTTTCTACTACACACAAGATTTTAACGTTTTCTAAAATACAGTACAATACAATCAAAAAATGATCATGCTGCACCAGCTGGGCACCAAAATCGGTCTGTCCTCCAACTAAACCTCCTAATAGATAAAGGTTGCGTGAGCACAACTACTTTACCTCCCAATGACCACTGATTATTCTTCATTGGCAGTCAACATAAGTGACTATATACCAGATTAGCACTATGGCGACTCCATGGTGAATACTGCTTCTAACCAGTCAACTGCGCATGTGTGTTGATAAACTTGGGATTTTTTTATGAGCATCGGTCAAAGTGCATTTCCCTAGACATTTACATGGTAAATTGAACCCCCATTTTACGTCATTTCAAAATAAATCCACCCACCTGATTTTTTTTCATCTGATTCTTCAGTGTTTAATTGATTGTAATCAAAATAAATTTTTGTCCAAAATAGCAAAAAAGACATTTTCTTCGTGGAGTTGCCACCCGATACCTTCATCTAATCCTCTGTTATTTATAAACATTTTTTTCGCATTTTTTATTTATTTGGGATTTCTTTTTGTAAATAAAATTGTCATTCATTTCTATCGCCCCTTACAGTATGTAAATATGGAATTAGGTGAGAGTAGTCATAGGCCAACTGCAGCCCTTGGGTTTTTCTGAATGGCTTGTCTAAGACTAAAATCTTTCTCCAGAATATTTACCAAAGACAAAAAATCAACTTTTCCCTCATTTTAGCAAATCATGAAGAAGGCAAATCATATTCTGAAATTGCTGCCATCGTACAAAGGCCAAAAAGCGTTGTTTATTGTGTAATCAATAGATTTAAGGCTGACAAGACACTTGAACCAAAACCAAGAACTGACAGGCCTCCTATGAGTACCAAACTGAAAGATCGGATGATTGTTAAAATGTCTTTAAAAGACTGTTTTGATATAGCAGCATCTATTTCTGGCACATTTTGTGAGCAAACAGGAAAGCCAATCTCAAGAAAAACTGTTTCTCATAGGTTAAGTAAGGAAAGATTAGTGGCTTGGATTACATATTGCAAACCTTTAATTTCAAAGAAAAATCAAAAGGTTCGTCTTGATTTCGTCACAGAGCATATCGTGTGGACACAGGAACAATGGAATATGGTTCACATTAGTGATGAATCTAACTTCAACTTGTTTGGATCTGATGGTAAGAGGTTTGTAAGATGTAAAAATGAGGAATGTTTATCTCCTCAATGCGTTAAGAAAACTGAAATTTGGAGAAGCGTAATGATGTGGGGGATGATTTCTTCAGTGGGAGTAGGGCCCATTGTTCATGTTCACGGTAATATTAATGCCAGTGTTTATAAAGAACCTCTTTGTCACCATGATCTTCCTCATTTATGCAAAGGGACAGTCGAAACTGCAATATTTATGCAAAACAACACGCCTTGCCACAAAGCTAAAATTGTGTTAAGTTTTCTTGAAGAGGAAGGAATAGCTGTTATAAAGTGGCCATCACAAAGCCCAGATATGAATCCTATAGAGAATGTATGGAAAATCATAGGACAGAAAGCTCAGAAGAAAAATCCTCAAAATATTGATGATTTGGTGGGGGGGTTCTGAAAGAAGAATGGGAAAGTATCACTGCCATCTTTTGTAACAAGTTAATTGGCTCATTTGAACGAAGATGCAATGAGGTAATCCAATGCAAAGAACAATTCACTAAATATTGAATTTTTCTTTAGTCTATATATTGATCTAACAAGGATTTATGAAGCGTTCTTTAACTTTTGACCAGGGCAAAATGTATATTTTTGTTTTTTCCGTTGACAATTAATTTACTGTAAAAGAAAATTTAGAAAACTTTATATGTAATAAATCTATATATGTTCCAAGTATATTTTGTGAAAATTTCATGAATGTACTTGCAAATTTTTTCAAATGAAAATCATTTAAATATCTGCTGTTGGTCCGTTCCTTAACTTATGGGCGCTACTGTACGCACACACACACAAAGTTGGCACTAAGGTTACTGAGAACTTTACTTCCATACTAACATGGTCTGTGCAAAGTAATAAAAAGAGCAGAAATTTTTTCCCCCATCTCCAAAACGGACAAACATAACACTGATTCCATGGACTCACTTAATCTGGTGCCAATGGAAAACTCAAACTAGAGTCAACAACCACATACCAGCGACACCAATTGCAACACTTGCACATCACCAGAGGAAACCAGCGACACCAATTGCAACACTTGCACATCACCAGAGGAAACCAGCGACACCAATTGCAACACTTGCACATCACCAGAGGAAACCAGCGACACCAATTGCAACACTTGCACATCACCAGAGGAAACCAACGACACCAATTGCAACACTAGCACATCACCAGAATAAACCACACTAATAAAACAAACCAAATCTGGTAGAAAATTTATATTCCCATCTCATCTCAAAACATACATATCCTATTAATACTGTGTAACATTAAGGTCCAAAAATACGACCAAGATATGAATATGTGAAATATACATAGGAATCCCAAAAAACTCGAAACACTTTCTTTTTTGGTTCAGGTACGAAACTTTTTATTACCTTTTTGGTTTTAAGGTTTTTCGACATGAGGAGAGAGAGACACACAATTTCTTACTATGCTGTTAGTACATCGTCAGCTCCCAACTCACTGACTCAACCAACGCGCGGGCATCCCGTAGACCCAAACTGGTCTGGCCTCGCCCAGATCAAAAATCGTCTACCTTCCTCTAGCGTCGAATCTCAACTCACTGTTTTTTTTTTTCAAATCTCCAAATCCTCAGCCCATCGCTTCCGGGCATGACGTCATTCACATCCCCAGTTTCATTTCCTATCTGTTTTTTTTTTGTGATTGTCACATCCTCCCTACGCGCGCGTGAACACCTGCACTCAATGTGTGCACCTAACTATCCCATGCACTAAGCCGAAAGGTTCTCAGCCTAAGTAAAACGAAAGACAAGATATACAAAACGAAAATTGATAATATAAAAAAAATCCTTCTGCAATTATATAAAAACTGTATTCAAAAAATGGTTTTCAATTACCTACCCTTAATATATAAATGTACACACACACACACCAGGTAGCATTAAGGTTCTGGTGACCATTGGCAATGCTGCTAGTATGAAAATCTTATAGAGTGAATCTGTCTCCCTCTTTTCCACTTGACTTTTGGCTGACCATATCTAAATTAACTCATGCTCTTATATATATATATGTATGTGTGTGTGTGTGTGTATGTCCTCACATTTCTGCAACAGACCTTGACCGTAACTCTATAACTCCACAAGAAAGTAATTCACTTCTATCACACACTTCTTCATGCAATCACCAAGGGTAGCATAGCGCTCAGAACTCTTTCCCAGAGTGGTTTTGGGAGTATTGGCAATAAAGAGTCCACACTTGCCTGATCTCCAGAGCAGGAGCCTCACCACTGGATGCAGTTTTGTGTCGTCCACGATACCCCTTTTTGGGAGAGTCTCACTGAAGTTAAACTAAATGAAATAGATCTAAGTAATCGCTTTCACAGCGATTACTTGGATCTATTTCATTTAGTTCACGGTAGTCTCCCTTTGCTCCGCCTCACGCTCGCAGAGCTAATTTCCACCACCAAAAAATATCTTCACTTAGTACAATCTCCACCAACCAGAAATATCTTGCTGTTTCTCTAGCACGTGGTGTTTTTATGCTTGGCTGGTATTCAGTTTGAAAAATGTGTATACATCACTCTCGAAAATTCTCCTCGCTCGAGACTGCGTTTTATCTTAAATTGAGATGTTTGGACGGCCATGTCTCTTTTTCTCTCTCGAGCTCACCACTCATTTTGAATGCCAGGCATATACAGGGTGGAACGATAAAATTGTCGTCCTAAAGAAAACAACACTACAGCTTTATTTTGAAACTTTTATTGAAAAAAATCAATTCAGCTAACTTGATTATGTAGTAGAGCTGACATCTATTCAATGTAGCCGCCGCCTTCAGCCTCAATCATCGTCTCGATACGGATCCGGAACTGGGAGTATGCCTTTTCCACAAGCGCCGGCTGGAGCTCAGCGAATACTCGGTGGATGGCGGGGATCAGGCTGGCTTTGGTGTTGTGGGAGATCATGTTGGTGATGTTCTCGACGTATGACCAAACGAAGTAGTCCAACGGGTTCAGGTCGGGGGAGGAGGGGGCCAGTGAGAGAAGGGTACAAAGTCGTAGCAACCCTAACCCTGCCGGCGCCGAGTCTTGCTGCCACAGCCAGGGTCTGCCACCGGCCACCTGATTGCACCAGGGGATCACCACACTCTTCAGCACATCCAGGTACACTTTGGTGTTGACTTTCAAGCTGACTTCGAAGATGAGAGGTGGCATGATGTGGCCCTCACTTGAAACCACACCAAAGACCATAACCATAGCCGGAAACTTTGTTTTCATCACCCTGGGTACATCCCTGTTATTCGTGGCAATCCAGATTTGCATTTTGAGGGTGCTGGCAAGGGTCCTGTTGTCAACTTGGATCAGTAGAGACCATGAGTTGTACAGCGGCGCATCTCCGATCTCGCTCGTTGAACATTGTGTCACTTTCAGACATGATAGAAGGCTCCTATTGCTCTTGGGATTTGTACACAACTGGCCAATTAGTAGATGGTCTGCAACAACAAAAGAAAACCGGTTTTGATTAAACGGAAATGGAATCATGTCTTTTCTAGGGCAACAATTTTATCATTTCACCCTGTATATGGTCACTTTGCAATGGGGTAAGTCATCTTCTCTTCTACACTTACCTGTCTGCAGGGAATACAGTTGGTACATTGTCATCTCTGATGACAGGGTGAACATGAACAGAAATGCACACAAAGCCAAATAACACAATAAAGAAAAGATGTTTATTGATAAAAATCACAAATCTATTTTCATAAAATCAAAGTACATGATATTTTGCAGTCTATTTAGAAAACTAAAAGGCAGAAATTTGTTAAATAGAAATAATAAAAATACGTTTTAAATGAAAAGACATTTTTAATACAAACACACACACACACACACGTGAGAGTCACATTTTTGTGTTAGGTTTTTATTGCATCACGCAGGTCTGTCAGCCTTATTACAGACCAGATTAAAAAGAACACCATAAGGCAGCTCTTAATAATCCCAAGAAGATTTTGCAGTCTGCTTTTAAAAGTGAAAAATACCAGTATAAGTGTATAATGTTCCAATGGAAATGTTCTGAATGAGACTGACGCTAAATTAAAGATACTAACCCTTGATTAGTTTATTGAACTCTTTCACTGTTTTTGAGAGCCACATGACTCTCGGTGTTTCCAGTGACATTTGAGAGCCATATGTGGTATTTAGAAGAAAGAATACAATTTTGTGAAATGTGTCATAAGACACCTCTAATTTGCCTTGAAAAGTCAAAGTGTAAAGCCTAAAATAATTAAAATGAAAAAATCTCGTGATCTTATTTCCTAACCCAACAGAACCAAGTAAAAGAGTTCATTACAAGTTTTTAATTTTTTTTTCTTTTATACACTATAGTAAATTAAAAATCTTAATCCTTGTCTAGTCTATTAAAACCTAAGGTAATTGCCAAAAATTAAAAAAAAACAAAAAAAAACAACTCATTTTAAACTGTTATTTACTGATCTCATGGAACCAAGTTAAAAAAGAAAAACTTTTTTTCGTCTTTTTAAATTCCTCCCTAAAAATACATTTTTTTTTAAAAAAGATAATTTCAAAGTAATTAAACATTCACTCAGGTTCAGTTTTCAGTAGAAAAAATATTTTTGTTTTGATTAAATCAAAGATCCAATTCCCCACTTTGACAATTACAAAAAGTTGTTGGTTGGTTGGGTTTTATGGTATATCAACCATTGTAAGTTATTTAATGTCAAATCCTCTTTATACATATATATCAAATATATGCTTAGTAAACACATTTTATTGATAACATTTTAAAATAAATCTGAGGTAATTATTTTTTTGCAAACAGTCAAATGGTTTCAAGTATTTCTATCTAATACAAATAATTTTATAAACTTTTAATCATTTGTTTTCACAAAGTTAAATGGTTTCAAGTATTATTATGTAACACTAACAATTTAACATCAGTCAACAAAGTAGCATGATGCTGTGATAGCATTACGATATAACGTACAGTAATACTGGAACGTTTTTTAAGCTTGGATCAAATTGAATGTCTGAAAACTATCCTTTAAATTGGGTTTTATTCTCATCAAAAGCAATACGCAAATAAATATACAATATTCATTGAAACAATTTGCCATTAAGTAAGGATTAGCAAGCTAATTTAATAGATTATCATTACTCTGTAGTGATTTTAATTCTCACTGGGTGCCACATATTTGTGACCTTGTGCTCGGCTAAGCTTAGTAAATGCCTATATCGGAGGTGCCCGTGATGTAATTGTTATCGTCGTAGGAAATGAACACGGCGACACGAGTTCAAATCCTGGCCGAGACTGATTGCATTTCATATAGCACTAATACCCTTGGGAAAGGTATGAATCCAATTATTCTCCCTCCAGCTGTGGGTAAATAGTAGGTTTCTTCAGCCTTGGTGAGGCAACTAGTCTAGGAGAAGGAAAACTCTGAATTCAATACTGTTAAACTCCGCTTAAAAATTGACCTTGTGTCATATCCTGCCCGAGCGGAGGGGTTGATAAATAGGGTAAATGCCTATATAAAGTTTATTGAGGTTTGCATTCAATCTATTAAGTTCTATTCTACTAATATATATGTATGTATATATACTAAGGTGAATCAAAAGTTTTGCAATATTTTGGTACATGCTAGTTGGCAGCACAAATATCACATGACCAAAGTTCTTCAAGCCTTGGAAAGTATGCATTTTGATTGATAGTATTGTGGTAGTTGGTGCACTGACATGTTGCGCATTACTTCACTTTCTGTGTTATTTGAAAGCCACAGATGAATATGTAATGCAGTCTAATTCGGGAACTTATGCTTTATGAGTTCAAATTAGCCCATAATGCTATCGAAGCAACAAAAATATCAGTTGTATGGAGGTGCAGTAAATAGATGGCTCAAGAAATTTCACTCAGGTTGCAAGAACCTTTATGATCAATGTCAGATAGACCAAAAACTGGATTCTGAGGTCATGCTCCAAGCCATTGAGGCAAATCTGGCAAGTAGCACTCAAAGAATATCACGTGGGCTTGGGATCTCATAGCACAGTGTGGTTCACTTGAAAAATAAAGCTGATGTTTCCAAAATATTGCAAAACTTTAGACTTACTTCAATATATATATATATATATATATATATATCTGATGTACATGAATGAATATATAGTAAAAAGTAAAATTTTAAAATGGACAAATGTTAGAATTTTAGGAAATCCTTTCAATGTCGCTCTTTAAGTAAAATTTTGTATGGTGGTGCCTTGTAACCTATAGCTAACAGGTTTCCAACCATTGGAAGAATCTCACCAGGAGGGCTTGAGATATGGAATCTCTGGAAAATGGAAATAACTATTAAAAGCATTTCTGGTTTTGCAATTGATTCTCCAAGACATACTCTACGGCCAGCCATGAAAGGCAAAAAGGAATCAGGTTTTGCAGCAAGGTCCCCAGATTCTTCGAGGAAACGCTCAGGATGAAACTCTGTAGGATTCTTCCATGTGTCTGGATCATGGTGTAAGTCCCAAATGTTGAAGATAACTTGCATCCCTTCTGGAATGTCATATCCTCCTAGGAAAATAAAAAAAATTTTTTATTATTTCTCATATGATTTAGCGAAGAAATATTATTACATGTTGTGTGATTTCCTTGCTTAATGTGGTTGGAAATAAAGGAGTTGGAACAAGATATCAAAAGGTTTTTATGAAGGCTTAATGATAGCGAGAATAAAGGGTACCTTTATGCAGGAAGTCTTGTTGGAATGAAGGAAGGAAATAGTTATAGAGTTGAGAAGGAATTTTAGCAGCTAAATGCTTTAGCGAAATGTGCATCGCTACCGTTAACGCATTGTTGAATGTCTGAGTGAGATATGGTCATCATAGGTGTAGCAAAAGTCGTGTTTGCTGGTTAAGGTCAGGAATGATGTAGTCACCCATGAATGTGTGGTCCTGGTTGTTGTAGGAGAGAAGCATGAAAGTCTCCAGAAAATGTTGCCCAGGGATGAAGTAGCTGGATGTCTGAGCAGAATTGTGCTTCACAGTAGACATAGCTAAGGTTAGAGGCAAAATGAAGGTGTTCCTGTGTGTAGCAGATTGAATGCATCTAATTCATATTCAACTCAGAACCCTTGGTGTGAGAGAGTAGACTCGAAAGGTCCATAAATTAGATGGCTTTCCTCATGATGTTGTGATGCTGCTGGTATGAAGGGAGCAAACAGTAAGTATGTCTGTCCTGTTCAAAATATTCTGAGGAAGAGATAGTTTGGTAGGCCTTCCCCAATTTGGTGCTGCCCGGAAAAATGGTCAGGGTTGAATAGTATAAATCATCCTTATTGGGTGAAAATATGCGTCGACCATAACGGTCAAATTAATGCCAAACAAAAATACGAAGTTCTTCCTGCTACAATGACTATGTCTAAAGTTACTTTTTATTGTAAAACAAAGCTGTATCAAAAATTTTTAAATGTTTTTGTTTTATTAATTCTGATTATTTTATTATTTGTGCAATGCTTCAAGCAAATTACAAAATAATTTTGATAAGTATTTTTTTCATTTATTAAATTTTATTTTTTATTGTAACTGACTCACATTGTTATTTCTAAGTCAATGATAACTGATTGATTTTAACAGCATGTCAACCAGTTTAGGGTTATTTTATGCCTAGAGGTTAGAAAAACACATTCATTGTATGTTCATAATTACATTTTTTGTGTCTTTTCTTAAGAGTTTTTTTTTGTACTTGGTCCTATTGAATGAATAATTTTTGAATGGATCTATTTGACCCATTGTCAGATCTATCTCCTAAAAATCTATTATGAGTACACCCCTGTTTGGTGTAAATAGGATCACCCCATTTTTCATAAAGTTTGACACCCAGCAGGAGGAAAAGAAAAGACACCATAAATCAAAAACATCAGGAGGTGCCAGTGGTGTCATGGTTATCGTCATAGGAAATGGACACGGCAACACGAGTTCAAAACCTGGACGAGACTGATAGCATTTCACATAGCACTAATACCCTTGGGAAAGGTATGGATCCAATTATTCTCCCTCCAACTATGGGTAAATAGTAGAGCGGACTATGTTCTTCAGCCTTGGTGAGGCAACTAGTCTAGGAGAAGGAAAACTCTGAATTCAAACCTGTTAAACTCCGCTTAAAAATTGACCTTGTGTCATATCCTGCCCGAGCAGAGGGTTTGGGTAAATATGATAAATCAAAAACATCAGACCAGTTTCTTCTTAACCCGACAAACAAAGCACAGGAAAATGGATACTCAGTGAGAAGGCAATATCCGTAGATGAGACTAACAGGTACTACTGCTCTGGATCAAAGTGGACCTGGGAGTAATGACAATGAAGAGGTACTCCACACTCTTCAGATATACAGAACTGGAGCCTCACGAGCAGACACAATTTATTAACATATCAAGGCCACACATTTTAGGGGAGATTCTTATCCCTCTACAGGGGAGTCAAAAGTTTTGCAATATTTGAGTGACATAGGGCATAATTCAGCAGCTTTGGATGCTTTTGCCAAGGTTGTGAAGATGACACTGGACTATGAGACGCTGAGCCTGCCTGAGTGCTACTCAACAGTTTTGCCTCAATGATTTCAAGCATAGCCTCAGAATCTACAATTTTAGGCCTATTTGACCTTGCCTGATCATCAAGGTCCTGGCAACCTGAATGGAATTTCTTGAACCATCCGATTTACTGTACTGTAATCAACTGCATCTTCACCTTTTGCACAATTATTGTTTTCGTTTGCTTCCACAGTGTTGTGGTTTAGTTTAAGCTTGTAAAGCAGAAGATCCCAAATTAGACTACAGTGCACACTCATCTGGGTGACTTTCAAATCACAGAGTAAAACAATACACAACATGTTAGCATACCAATAATAGCAGGTACCTACCATGACTTGAATGACTTTGGTCACGATATACACATTACAGACTTGTATGTACAAAAATTTGACTCACCCTAGTATTTGTATATATGATTGGTTTCGGTTTGATTTCTTTGTTTAATTGCATATCAACCTTTGTCGGTATTTAATGACAAAGCTATTCTCCTAGAAGGACAGTAGTGGTACTATTTAACCCATAGCCGGGAGGATAAGGGGATTCATACCTTTCCCAAGGGTATTTGCCCGAAAGTGAACGTAATAGCACGACTGGAGTACGAACTCGCTTACTATGATTCCACAGTCCAACGCTTTAACCATTACGCCACGAGGACACCCCCTTCAGTATATATGAGAGTGGGCTGAAAAACTCATATGATGACATCATATCTTGTTGATGACTTTTTTGATCAATAAGGGCTAAGCATAGCAAAAATGATGGAAGAAGTATGTGAACCACATGGGGGTTTATGTTGAATAATAAATGTCATTTGGTCACAATACATGAGAGCATCTTGGTTAGCCTATGAACTTTTAGCTGACCCTTGTATGTAATAAATAAAGCATTAAAATTGTCATATCCATATTAATCCTTTTGTGGTTGTTTCTTATTAAAGAGATTAAGCTGGTAAGTATTTAAAGAAATTTTCTTATTCTACATAAAAAGATTAAAAAAGCAATATTTACCCAGAGTAGTGTCACAAATTGTGGCACGAGGAATTCCAAATGGCACAACGGGACTTATTCTCATAGCTTCTCTGATAACAGCTGTGCAGTATGGAAAATATGTCTTCATTTCTGACGTCATCTTTTCCTCACCTATCAAAAACAAAAACAGTTTATGCTGATGGATTGATTTTAATGGAATATCAAATTATATAGTGTTACTTTATACCTAGAGGTTAGGGAATCATGTTCATTGTACATTTATATTTAGAATTTTTGTTTCTTAAGAGTTTTTGGCATACAGTTATGTGATATCAAGTATTCCAATCTAATATAAATATTTTGCACCCAGTTGTACAATTTCAAGTATTCTTATCTAATACTAATAATTTATACATCATTATAAGGCATCAAGTAATTATTTCTATTCTCATTTCTTTGTACACAGTTAACTGGTCTCAAGTAACTAATAATAATACATAGGTTTAAAGTCTTCCTCGCATTAATAACTATTAAATGTTAATTTAATCATTTTCTTGCACACAGTTATATAGTTTGATATATTATTATCTGATATAAATGATTTTTAAACAGATCTATTTGACCTATTAATGAGACTAAGAAATACTATCACTCCAGGTCAGCTTGAACCTGGATGTAATGGCAATGAAGAGGTACTCTATATTCTCGGTAAGAGTGGACCTAAGAGTAATTATACTGAAGAAGTATTCCACACTTTTGAATGTGCTTCCTGGCTTTTCTTTTTTAACTTTAGTGTTCATCTGTATTTTCTCAGTTTGGCAAATGAAAGCCACCATTTCCATCTGTCCTTTCTTGGGGTAGTTCTTGTTCTTGAGCTGGATCTCTTTTTTTCCTGTTTTGTACCATGTCCCTGCTCATCAGTGGGGGTCCCTTTAGTTTTCCTTTTGGATGGAACCTGTTGTGGCCCAGCAACAGAAGTCACTGCAGAAGTGAAGGCCCCTGAGTTCTTCCTGTCCGGCTTTGCCTGTCACTCTTGGCTTGTTGCAATTCTGGTGTTTGGGTCTTTGGAGAGTTTTTCAATAACTGATGGTTTTCATCTCCTGAATCAGTGCTCTCATTTCGTTTACAAACTGGGCAACCACCTCGGGTTTTGTGGTTGAGCTTGTTTCACACATATAACAACTTCGTTTTTTGGTTGTTGGGATAATTTTTTGTCTCTTCCACATATTTTGTACATCTCCAAACTTCACCTCTGCTTCCTTTATAGTCACACCTCCCATCTCATTGATTACGTCCATTTTAATTATGACGTCGATCCCATCAATGTTGCGATTCATTAATATCGCTTCCACTTTTACTCGTACTCCACGTATTTTAATCTCTACTTGCCGGGCTCCTTTACATTTTATGTCCCTCCCATCTACCGCTTTCACAGTGCCACATCTACCGCATCCACTCATAAGTCAGGAATTGATTAAAGTGGTGGTACACCCAGTATTGACAAGTGCAGTCATCACCGTGTTATTCACCACTACTTCCATTATTGGAAGAGGCCAATACTGTGCCTTCAGTCTGTTGCCAGGGTAGCTACTGGCACAGAAGCTCCCCCTTGCTCATTTCCCTGAATCTGAGTACAATACCTTGCCATATGTCCAAACTTTCCACAATTGTAGCATATTACTTTAGCTCTAGGTATCACCGTACAATCTTTAATATAGTGTGGTCCTCGACATCTAAAGCACTGAAGGCTTGACAACCCCTTTTGAGCTTTATTTTTCAATGCATTGCTTTGTCCACTCGCTCCACTATCTCAGTTTTTTGCATCCTTTTGCTTACTAATAGTTATGCAGGTGGTAACAGCTTGCTAACGTCCATTCTTTCTATGTGAGGTAACTGCTGTAGTGCCACAGATACGTCATCTGGGAATCCTGTGACGAATGCAAGTTTAGCTGTCTGATCCAGCCCTATCCCTATGTATCCTGCTAGTCGAGCCAATCTTTTGATTGTATTGGCATAGACATCGACTGATTCTCCTGTCCGCTTGAATTGTTTCAGCTTTTCATATGCCTCAAAAGGCCCTTCAGTGAATGCTGTCACTAGTCTCATCTCTATCTGTTCTGCCCGTACTTGGTCTTCATTGCTCATCTCAAGGTAGAGAGCAAGTGCATCTCCATGTAGAAAGAGTGGAATGAAACTCGCAAGGTCTTGCACATTTTGTAGCTTAGCTACCAGTTTCACCTTTTTTATCCACCCAACTACATCACCTTCTCCACTAAAAGGTGGTATAACATCCTTGCCCAACCTCAGTAGCCCTGATTCCATGATCTCTTCATGCTGAAATAGCTTGTAATGAAAAAAAGGGGTCAGAACTCCTTCACACCAACTATTAGATTAACACTACTTTGCAACTCACGCCAACTCCTCTTAACTCAATGTCTGCTCTCCACTTTCAGAATAACACTCTGTCTCACCAATTTGATCTTTTTATAGCCTCTTTTCCTCATATGCAAATTACCTCTACTCACATATAGGGAGTCCACAAACTCACATTCCTCTTTTTTTTTCTCCTGGCGGTCAAACACCACAATATAATTAGATGTGAGTTTCATTCAACATGCTCCCAACCCACCTATGAGCCCTGTGTGAAGATGTGCTAAGGGGTAAACCCATTCACCTAGCAACATCAGGGCTACATGTTCAGTATATTCATGCTGGTGTTAGACAATTTTATTTTGTTCCTAGGTTTTCGTTCCCAAGATAACTACTTGCCCAGGAACAGAAAGGGCTATGAGTCTTTCCACAGCATAATTGACCCTACAGCCAGTGTCCTCATTTGGATTTTTACACAAATCCAAAAGAGGGCTGACATGACCAGCCGACTGATTGGATCAGGCCTCACCTACCACCCACCTAGCTCAATAAGAGCCAAAGTGGAGTGATGCGAGTCACATGACTTTTTTAGTTGCTAGGTCATGGACTGCTTAGCCACCAGGATCCTGTCCTCAGGCATTACAGGTCGCCACCCATGGCCAACAGGTAGCCTTGTTGGAGAGGTTTTACCCCTCTGCAGAGGTGCAATCGGCATATTCTACAGCCCTAACCAACTCGGCAGACACAGTTTTTATAGACAAAAAGTAAATGGCTATATTATACACAAGATTATACGGTACATGAATAAATATGAGTATAATGAAAAAATACTTATTCTAATACATACCAAGAACAGAGTCAATCTTTAGCAAGGTCTATAATTTTGAGAAAAATCATTATCATTTCAGGTGCCGTTTTCTTTATATATCAGGGAGGGAACTGGAGTGCATCCAGATGTAAAAATAATAGCATGTTTTGGACATGAATAAATATGATTGTAATAAAAAATACTTATTCTAATACATACCAAGAACTGAGTCAATTTCTTCATGGATTTTAGCCTGAATTTCAGGGCGGTGAAGCACCATCAAAATTACCCAAGCAATTGTCATACTGCTAGTGAAACTACCAGCTACAAAACAAAAAAGATAAGAAAAAGAAAAGAACAGATGAAAAATGCAAGAGAAATATAGACTTTATTTATGAAGATTAACTGTTAAATCACCAACCATGTAATATTGCTAATCAAGGAAATAGGAATATGTTTGATGTATTTGATAAAAACTCAAGTAACAGTGAAATTTTGATTGTTAGTTTTTTATATATATATAAAAATGTAAATGTTTGTTACTAACCGATAATCTCCAGTTTTATACCACTAATTGGTTTAAAATTTTCAGAGTATTTTATTCGAATTCAGGAGTGTTTTTATATACTTATTTTCCAAAAATATTACAATGATTAAAAAAAATATTTTTAATAAGTCGTTTTTCTCCAATAAAAGCCAAACGCGAAAACATAACTTCCGTTTCAAAGATTTTTTTACACGTGACTTAATTTTCTGTTTAGTCACTTTTTTTTTGGTTGAATTAAACAGAGGCACTAAACTTTAAACCATATTTTGTTGGTTCAGTAGTAAGTAAATATTTTTTTATTCTAACGAATTGTTTACAAAATATGTTTTTGTGTTTAAATTCTACGAAAGACATCCATTCAAAAGTTTTTTCTTAAACCATATTTCGTTGGTTCAGTAGTAACGAATTGTTTACTAAATATTTTATTTTCTTTTTTCAATATGACATTTTTTTCTCTTAAAATTCAACGAAAGACATTTCTTAATAAGTTTTCTTTCTTAAACCATATTTCGTTGGTTCGGTAGTAAGTAAATTTCGTTTTATTCTAAAAAATTATTCTTCCCTAGCTGTACCTGGCCACGTATTGCTGTGGCTCAGTTTGTTTAAATGGAAAAAAAAAGAAAATGCATGCTTCTAATATGTTTAATTTTCCAATACTTGGATAATTGGTATATAAAAAACACTCCTGAATTTGATTAAAATACTCTCAGAAAATTTTAAACCAATTAGTGGTATAAAACTGGAGATTATCGGTTAGTAACAAACATTTACATTTTTATTTATATAGATTATCCAAGTATCGGAAAATTAAACATATTAGAAACATGCATTTTCTTTTTTTTTTTTTTCCAGTTAAACAAACTGAGCCACAGCAATGCGTAGCCGGGTACGACTAGTGTATATATATATAAATATATATAAGATGAACAAAAGAAATAAGACTAACAGGAATATTTCTTTTGCGTGATCTGTTTCTTGATTGTTCTCAATTTTGATCTTAGGTTATCACGAAGAGAAAAAAATTTTGAAAAGTTTTTAAAAGAGTTGATATATCACAAATAAAGTAATAAAAATGAACCCATAACATCACATAAATAATCATTAAATGAGAATTATATATATACATATATATAAGCATACATACATGCACAGTATATGTTTATATAAAGACACACACATATATATATATATATATATATATATATATATATACACACACACATACATACATGTACACACACACATTATATATACTTATAAATACATATTTTATATACACGTGCATATATGTATATATATCATTAATAACAAGAAAATTAATAAATATACATTATAAATTTATTTCACCAGCTCATCAACTGGCTTTTCAAATAGAGTTTGAATAGAAGCATTGAGAACTTTGTTTGTATTATTCTTTTTAAGTCTATTCACAAACTTAAATGAAATGGTATATATATATATATATATATATATATATACGCACACACATATATTTGATTAAACAATATAAACAACTTTTGTCTACACATTTTTGTATTTATCCTTTTGAGTCATAACATCAATTTTATGGTACCTGGTAGGAATTGGTTAATAAACCTCCCATAATTAATTGGTTCCCTTATACTTTTTGCCCAATCTTGGGCCATCATCAGAGGGGTGTATATTGCAAACACTATGTGACCTTTGCATATTACTACTTTGTAAGTGTTGAGCATTTATTATTTATACTGGTGTGTTGAGGTAACGTTTTTTTTAAACTGGTTCTGACCTTGAAAATAAAATATCTAATAGCACTAAAACTTTCAATTTCGAATCCATTACAAATGTACTTAAATGTCTTTAGTGACTACTGCTACTCATAGAACCAGTTTAAAAATAAATGCTACAATAACCCACCAGTATAAATAGTGGTTTTTTTTGTAAGCAAAGGTAGTGAAACTATTACTAATAATGTTATTAATTTCAATCTGAACATCTAAAAAGGAAATCTTATTCTTTTTGTTAAGTTCATGGATAAAGTTAAAAACTGAATTTTTTTAGAAGGTGTCTTATAGTATGTTTATTTCATTAGTATCAATAGCAAAAATAAGTATATCGCCGACATATCTTAGGTATATTGAAGATTTTTAGTGCTATTGAGTATTTTATTTTCAAAGTCGGAACCAGTTTAAAAATAAATGCTACAACAACACACCAGTATAAATAATAAATGCTCAACACTTACAAAGTAGTAATGTACGTGCAAAAGTCATATTGCTTTTGCAATATATGCACCCTTGATGAATGCCCAAGATAAGACAGAAAGTGCAAGGGAACCAATTAATAGTGGAAGGTTTATTATCAACCGATTCTTACTAGATACCATAAAATCGATGCAGCGACTCAAAAGGATAAATAAAAAAATATGTAGAAAAAGGATGTCTATATTGTTTAATCAAATATGTATTAATGAAGTAACGCTGCCTATATATATATATATATATATATATATATATATATATATGCACAGGGTGTGGAAGCAAAATATGGAATAATTTTTTTAAACATTTTTTAGTCTGATTTTGAAAAAAAACGAGATAAATCTAAAATTTCATGATTAGCTCTATTATTCAAGCACTTTTTATCAAGATTCAACCCAATATGAGTGAGCAAGAAAAGAAACAACAAAGAATCTATGATTTGCTTAATGTCTAAACAAAGCCAAAGTTTCTTTGTCTACTGTATGCAAAGCAAAATGCTTAAATGTCAAAACAGTCCCATCTCAACCAATACAGTTTAGTTCTATTTGACCCATAGATAAGACCCTATCAGGTGCTATCACTCCGGGCCAGAGTGAACCTGGGAGCAATGACAATGAAGAGGTACTCTGCATTCCGCAAAGCTCCAGCATTACTGGAACCTCAGTATCAGATTGTTTAGTGCCATATTCAGGACACTCGTTGCGAGGGTCTTACCTCCCTGCAGAGTTTATAAGTGGACTAAATGTGTTTGCTACTATGAGCTTGAGTTGAAAAGATAGTCCATTGAGTAGAAACACACCGATTCAACAATAAAGAAAATATTCCAGGCACAGAAGTCATCAAAGAAGGTCATGCTGATGATCTTCTGAGACATAAAAGGATCCATCTCAATTGATTTCCTTGAAAAAATGCAACTGTAAACAGCGTTACCTGTTACTAATTCCTTAGGCAATATTTCACCTTTTTTATTGAATGTACACATCATATTTCAAAAATTCAAACAAGACCTAAGAAACATTTGACAAACCAAAAATTATATCCAGCATTATCTGCCGTAAATGAATATCTGTCAGCTGATTCATAGTTTCAATGTTTCCCTCTTTTTTAGCATTGTGTTTGGCCAATAACAAACAATCCGTGAAGTCTTTTGGATTACCTGAAATATAATTACATATATATTAGGCTTTGTGAATCATTGTTGTCATTTTGACAAATATTATCATTCATCTTCTTTATGTTAGTAACTGAATTAATTTGGTTTAGTTGGTTTTATAGCATGCCAATTTTGATGGGGATATTTAATGCCAAATTTAGTCTTTTCAATTAAATGGTTTCAGGTAACTATTCCTATTTAATGATAATTAAATTATACAATTATAGTTTTAATCGTTGGTTTTATAGCATGCCAATTTTGATGGGGATATTTAATGCCAAATTTAGTCTTTTCAATTAAATGGTTTCAGGTAACTATTCCTATTTAATGATAATTAAATTATACAATTATAGTTTTAATCGTTGGTTTTATAGCATGCCAATTTTGATGGGGATATTTAATGCCAAATTTAGTCTTTTCAATTAAATGGTTTCAGGTAACTATTCCTATTTAATGATAATTAAATTATACAATTATACAATTATAGTTTTAATCGTTGGTTTTATAGCATGCCAATTTTGATGGGGATATTTAATGCCAAATTTAGTCTTTTCAATTAAATGGTTTCAGGTAACTATTCCTATTTAATGATAATCAAATTATACAATTACACAATTATAGTTTTAATCGTTAATTGACTGATGGAGTAATAAAAGGTATTTTACATTACTACAATCTCCAGAAATTGAGCCTCACCGTCAGATACAATTCAGTGTCATACCCTGTTAAGATTATGGTTTGCTTTCTTTGTTTAATAGTATATCAACTTTTCTAGGTTATTTAATGCCAAATTCATCCTTTGAAAATGGCAGTGATACTATTTAACCCATAGCTGAAGGGATAAGGGGGTTTATATGTTTCCCATGGGTATTAGTACAAGAGGGAGCATAATAGTGTTCACTTGAGTTCAAACTCACTTACTTTGCAGCCCCTTAAAAGATTTATTAAATTACGAGGATCATTAAATAAGTTTTCAGACTTTTTTCATGTGGGCACTTTTATTGATAGTACACACATAAAACTCTAGTCCCCTTCGAAGTAATCTCCTCCGGCAGCAATGCACTTGTACAATTCCAACAACTTCTGGAAGGACCCATGGGAGTCCTCTTGTGTGAGTGTGTCAATGAGCTGAGGGAATAACCAAAAGTCACAGGGAGCAAGGTCTGGACAATAGAGAGGGTGGGAACTATCTTGATGCCCATCTCGCTCAAATAGTCTGTGATAAGGATGGAGTTGTGGACTGGTGCATTGTCCTGGTGGAAATGCCACTGACCCGATTTGAAGAGTGCTGGCCTCTTCCGACGGAATCTCTTCTCGAACTCCCTTAAAACCTCAACATAGTAACAACCCTAACCCTTTGGCCAATCAACTGTGGTGTATTGACTTCCTTACTCCTCCTACACTTCTCATCATCCCTCACAGACTCCCTGCCTTCCTTGTATATCTTATGACACTCAAAAGCTGATGCTCTATTCATGCAAGATGCTCCAAAAGCAGCCTGAAGCATTCCATATGTTTCTGTTTAAAACAGAATTTTATTGTATATTGTTCTTCTAAAGTGTCAGATTGCATTTTTGAAATTCACCAGCTGTGACAATCAGGCTTTAGTAGGGTGTATTTCAATTCCTGCTGTAGCTGTTCATTTGAAGCTGAAATCCTAAAAATTGGTCAGTCATCTCATAAGATGTATAGCAATAACATACTGAATTTTCAAGCGTCTACGACAATTTTAAATGTCTATACAAACAAAATCTGGAAACTTATTGAATGCACCACATAACTTGTATTTTTGAGCTGATATTAAGACAAAGTTATTAAAAAATGGTTGTCATGTTTAGACAAGTTCACAATTCCAGTGTATGCCAGGCCAAGTAAGCTGAGGCTGCAGAATACGCCAACTGCATCTCTGCAGAGGGGTAATATTCCCCCAACAAGTGTCCTGGATATGATACTAAACAATCTGGTTGTATGGCTCCAGTAATGCTTAGGGGAATGACCAGTACCTCTTTATTGTCACTGCTCCCAGGTAGGGTCCAATCTATGGGTCAAATAGAATTAAACTGTGTACTTATGTCAAATTGAATTGCTTGAAATAGAACTGTTTTTACATTTAACTGAGTGTAAACAAAAAAAACTGTACTTATGCTAAACTGAATTGCTTGAAATAAGACTGTTCATAAGTATAAAAATAAATTTGGCATTAAATTACCTACAATGGTTGATATGCTATCAAAACCAAATCAAACCAGTGTATGCTATCAGAGCAGGTAAGTACTTCTGTAATGGAAATTAAGGATTTCCTAATGCTTTTTACAAATAGTGGATTTGAGAAAAGTGTGTTTTGCTGAATTGTTGGTGCAAAAGAAAAATCAAAGGCATAGTTAGAAAAATAAAAATGAATAGTGACTATACAATTGACGTCAAAGGTTGATCAAAGTTTAGCAAGGAAGAGTGTTACGTTACCTCCTGGCTACATTCGAAGGAAAATAAAGAAGAATGAAGATGCCATAAGGTTTTCAAGAAGATTTAATAGCAGCCAGAATAATGGGGACCTTTATGCTGTAAGTCTTGTAGGAAGGAAGGAAATAGTTATTGAGTTGAGAAGGAATTATCGCAGCAAAATGCCAGAGCAGAATGTGCATCACTACAGTCAAGGCATTGTTGAAGTTCTGAGCGGATATGCGTCGCTATAGACATAGCAAAAGTCATGTTTGCTGTTTAAGGACAGGAATAATGTAGTCACCGATAAATGTGTGGTCCTGGTTGCTGTAGGAGAGAGGCATGAAAGTCTCCAGAAACAGTTCCCAGGAATGAGTTAGCTGATGTCTGAGCCGAATTACACATTGCTGTAGACATAGCAAAAGTTAGGGGTGACATAAAGGCGTTCCTGTAAGTGGCAGATTACGTGCATTTAATTCATGTTCAACTGGGAACCCTTGGTCTAAGAGGGTAGACTCAAAAGGTCCATAAATTTGATGGCTTTCCTCATGGTGCTGTGATTCTGCTGCTATGAAAGGAGCGGACAGAATGTATGTCCGTCCTGCTCAAAAGGTTCTGAGAAAGAGATAGTTTGGCGAGTTTTCACTATTTTTATGTTGTCCGGGAAAATGGTCCGGACTGAATAGGATAAGTCATTCTCATTGGGTGAAAATATGTGACAACCATAACGGTCAAATTAATTTACGCGCCAAACAAAAATACGAAGTTCTTTCTGCTACAAAAGTTTAATGTTTTTGTCTCAGGCGAAAAGTGAAAATGGCCATTGAGCCCAAACAGGACAGTACACATTTGGGGTTCAATCTTGGAATCATCAAATTTTGTGGGGACTGGCCATCGGATTGCATATGTGCATTGTGTTGGCGAAAAGAAATGTGCATATAAGAAATTCCTTTTTACAGGTGAGCAGAGTCCAGCAAAAATTGTGAAGAAGAATGCATCCGTGTACCCTTGTGGATTATGCACACATGCACGCATCTAAAATACAGACAGGACACAAAACCTTTGCAGTCTTTAAATTGTCATTACATTATATTTTTATTTGATTATTTTGGTCACATGTATCAAATATACCAGATATCTTGGCCACATGTATTGAATGTATCATATATTAATCCAGACTGGTATTCTGAATTTCTTCTGGTGTGAATACGAAAAACTTCATCTTTACAGGTTATCAAGTTGAATACTTTTATACCACAGCTTACAAACAAGACAATAAAAACTGACTTTGTTTGTAAGAGACAACACTAAACGATTACCAACTGAGTCAGCAACTGATCAACAGAAAAGTTCAAAATATCAGAACCACAAATAGATCTGAACTGAATGGCACATGTCGAGACAACAGCAAAACTGTACCAGAGGGATCCAAAAGACATGTAAAAGAGGTTTATAGTTATATTATTACAAACCCCACGACTGAAGTGGGGTCAAGCCTGCTTGGGGGCCCCAGAAGTGAGGGTTTTATATCTGTTGGGTCAGTAAAATGTTTATTCCAGTGTGTGGGGCTAAGAGAGAAAGAGTCTTTCTGTGATTGAGTATACCAATCACATGAATAACCCAGAAGTTTTGGCGTAAAATTCCGAAAATCACCAAATAGATTCTGGACCAGTTCCCAGCTGCACATCAACCAGAAATTCTCCAAGAAATCACTAAATCAGAAGATGTCTGACATCCTCTCCATCACACTGGTAAGTCTTTCAAACTTGACACTATACACAAGGACTTTATATTGTTTTGTCCTTTAATAAAGTGTTAGAAATTAACTAAGTTTTAATTCATTTATTTGTTACTGTTAGTTTTAATGCTGTACTAACTAACAATTGGTGACTCCCGACTAAACATGTTAAATTTTACAAATTTAGCATAAGAATTGTATCACATTCATTTTTGTAGTGTAAAAAAAATTCTTTTGGAAAATTTTATCTTACATAAAATAAAAAAAAAAATTTAAAAAAAAAAAACCTATTTTGTTACTAGCAACACTTTTATGACCTAACCATCAAACTCCCTTTACCTCCGTACTGACTGTAGCCTTCAATAAGTTTACTACTAGGTCTTGTCACACTCCATGAGTTCAGGATACGTTTTTTTTTATTGCCTATCATTTGTCCTCTTCACCTAAATATAAAAAAAAGAAAACGGATTTCCCATCTATTTCTTCAAATGCTGACCCAAAATTATATACAGCTCAGAAGATTCACTAGAGGTTTGGTTTGGTTTCTTTGTTTAATGGCATATCAACCTTTGTAGTTTATTTAATACCAAAGCCATTCTCCTAGAAGAACAGTAGTGGCACTATTTAACCAATAGCTGGGAGGATAAGGAGGTTCATACCTTTCTCAAGGGTATTTTCCTGAAAGTGAATGTAATAGCGCGACTGGAGTACAAACTCGCATACTATGATTCCACAGTCCAGCGCTTTAACCATTACACCACGAGGACACCCCCAAAGATTCACTAGAGTCAAAGAGCATTACATCTCAAAAAGAGAAATTTACTCATGCTATACTGTTATTGCCAGCAGAGATTTCAAAACAGGTCAGGGATATTATCCTAAAACTGCCATCCACAAACCCTTTTCAAGAATTAAAAAGGGAAATATTGAGTAGAACAGAGGTGTCGGACGAAAAGAAGATAGCCCATCTTTTAATTGTTCCCAGCGGAAGTTATGCAACATTTTCAAGAAGTTGAAGACCCTCATGGATATTATTAAAGATGGTTTTTGCTCCAGCTTCTCCCATCCGTGGACATAATTATTCTACATCCAGGGATGATCGGAGATATTTTGTACCAAGAGACAAGGGTTGTCAAAATAGTCCATCGAATACAAAAAATAAGGAACATTTCACATGCCATATCCATAGAAAATTCGGAGATAGAGCACAGACATGTTACCCACCCTGCAATTTTACAAATTCAGAAAACTACTTAGGCGGCAAAATTCTGCGACTACATATGCCAACAGTGTAACAAAAGGTTGCCTTTTGCATATTCCTGACTGCTCTGCAGGCCTAAAATTTTTTTTGCAGGCCTAAAAGTTTTTTTTGTTAAATAGTGATGCACAAATATCATTATTGCCCACTTATTCAGACAGACTTAGGGGTATTGATAAATTAACCCTGTAAGCAGTTAATAAATCCATCACTAAAACGTGCAGCCAGAAAGAGATAATGCTTGACTTAGGCTTAAAGCAAAAATTTGGGTGGTTTTTTGTTATCACAGATATAGACAAACTGATTTCAGGTGTTGATTTCATCGACCATTATGGTTTGCTTATAGGTGTTAAAAGGTGTTGCTTTAGGGACCCCCTCACAAATTTAAACACCACTGAAGTGGTCCATAACATTGCTCCATGCTCAAATGTAGCAAATGTTTTTAACAGAACTTATTAAGGATTTTCCAAATATTGTGAAAACTAATTTTCAAAAAGACTGTCACGATCACAATGGTCCCCCCCGTACATGCAAAACCCAGATGTTTACCCATTGAAAAATTCAAATATGCGAAAGAGGAGTTCAGCTAGATGATGCAGCTGGGTATCATTCATCCCTCTTGCAGTAATTGGGCCTCACCATTACATTTACTTTCAAAAGGCAACAGTGCATGACACGCCTGTGGTGATTACTGTGTGCTTAATGTTATCATTAGACCCAATAGGTACCTAATCCTGCATATTCATGATGCCACCGCCAATATACAGAACATGTCAATTTTTTCAAAATTAGATTTAACCATATAACCAGTTATCTGTGGAACCAGCAGATATCCCTAAAACTACCAAAACCACCCACTTTGGACTTTTTGAATTTGTAAGACTACCATTTGGCTTTCGTAATGCTGTTTATTTGTCGCTGCCTCCAACCAGACAGGACTTGACACAAAGTCAAAAGCCCGAAGGCCAATTAAAGTGGGGATAAAGGGGAAGGGAAGGTCGGGAACGAGCCGAGACTCGAACCCTGCTGGTCTATGCTGCTCATCGGCTCACTTGGTGTAATGTGAGCCTGATGAGGCAAGCAGTTTCACAAACCCAAATGTGGGTCTGGGCACGTATGCCGGGTTATTGCTTGAACTAGACAGTGAGGTCTAGTGCCATACGTAGGTTTTGGGAAAGTCTGCAGGAACCTCAAACTTTGCAAAAGTTTATTGACTATGTTTTACATGGTTTGGATTTTGTATGTGTCGATGTAGATGACATACTGGTAGTGAGTCGTCCGATGGAAGAACACATAAACCACCTTAAGATAATTTTTAAAAGATTTGAAATATTATAATAAATCCATTTAAATGTGGATTCAGCAAAACTGAAGTTGAATTTTTGGGCCACCATATAGGTATAGCTGCTATTTCTCCTTCCCCTACAAAACTGAAGCTATAATACAATTCCCAGTCCTCACAAATATGAAAAGTTTGTGACAATTTTTAAGTATGGTGAATTTTTATTGCCACTTTATACCTAACTGCACAAGTATCCTCCAACTTCTTACTAACCTGTTGACAAACATTAAGAAATGTGATATAGTGTCAGGTGATGCACTATCTGCATTTAGTAAAATCAAAGTAGTTTATTGCCCAATCGGCTGGGGCTGTAGAATACACTGACTGCACCTCTGCAGAGGGGTAAGACCACCCCCAATGAGTGTCCTAGATATGACACTTAACAGTCTGATGGTGGGGCTTTGGGGTATACAGAGCATCCCTTCATTGCCATTGCTCCCAAGTCCACTCTGGCCTGGCATGGTAGCACCTGATTGGGCCCTATCTATGGGTTAAATAGAACTAATGGCATATTTATGCTAAACTGAATTGTTTGATTAGACTAAATAGCTTAAAATAGAAATGTTTTTGACAATTAAACTGTACTTACATTTAAACTGCGTGCTTATGCTAAACTGAATTATTTGAAATTGAACTGATTTTGACATTGAAACTGTACTTACACTATATAACTGCTTGAATAAACTGAATAGTTTGAAATAGAAATGTTTTTGACAAACTGTGTACTCATGGTAAATTGAATTGTTTGAAATAGAACTGATTATTTACATAAAAATGGATTTGGCGTTAAATAACCTACAAAGGTTGATATGCCATAAAACCAAACCAAACCAGAGTAGCTTTAACAAAAACTACTGATTTATGTCATGTCCATTCTGATCTAGAGATGTGTTTGGCAGTGGATACCAGTGTGGTTAGAATTGGGTTGTTTTACAACAAAAAGTTTCTGAGTCTTGGAAACCTATTTCATTTTTCCCCCCAAAACCTGACCAATACCCAGAAGAGATACAGCACTTTTGGAAGAGAATTGTATGCCATTTATGCAGCTGTTCATCACTTCAGGCATTTTCTGCGGGTGGAATGATTTTACATTTTCACTGACCACAAATCACTTGTTAGCCCATTCTTGTCAAGTTCGGAGACATACTCCCCAAGACATCTAGACAATAAGTGATGATAAACCAAGATAAGTATCCTAAAGAAAGAGTTGGGAGGAAACAGTTAAAAATGTACATTATAAACTATTGAAACATCTTACTTGGGTCAAATTCTTCTTTGTGTCTATCCAATATGCGTTGTGTATCTCCGATTAAAAAATGAAAGATTTTGTCGATCTTCTTCAAAGTTGATAATTCAAAAATCCTTGCCCATGGAATGAAATCAGAGGCAAGACCATTTCCAAATAACTCAATAAAATCTACATTAATTTGAGCCATCTTTTTGAAGTTGGGATCCTCTAATTCATATCTGTACAAAAAAAAAAAAAAAAATGGTATTCAAACAATATCAAGAAATTATTTGTATGGCATTTTACTTCTCAAAAGTAAAAAAGCTTAAAACCAGTGTCAGGATTTTATGATGCTGTTCTAGATAAAAATTGATACTACTAAAAGACTGAAAATTCACTCCAGAACAGCATCATTCTGACATAACATGAAATGAGCCCAAAATGTTCTCTGTGAAGCTATTACAGATTCACCAATATTAAAAAACATTTCAACAAATGCAAAGTATTTATCGGTCCAAACCATGAATGTAATAAAACATATCTGAAAAAAAAAAAAAAAAAAAAAAAAATGGTAAGATGGAGCTACTATTACCAATTGCCTAAGTTCATTTGAATAACACAGATAACAGTTTAAAATGTGGGAGATATTTCTGACACACCACACCCTCAACATGTTTTTTTAAATCTCACCTGGTTCCATGACAAATATCAGAGATTACATTAAACAACATCAAATCAATATGGTTTTGGGGGTCAAATGGTTCTTGCAGTTTGCTCATATCATCCAACACTTTTTCAACTGAAATGCTGACCTTTTCATCCAAACTGGGTCCTGATAAAAATGACCTGAAATAAATTTTTTAAAAAAATCATCACCTTTTATACAAGACAAATTTTTGAGAGAAAGAAGGCATTAAAAACAAGTTTTTTTTTTGAGTGATCAGATATAGTATTAGTGGCCACACCTCATACCAGAAGGATAAGTGACCAGAGTCAGGCATAGAGTAGGCCTTTATATTGTCAGGAGCTACACCACAGGGTCTAATGTGAAGTGTCACATACTTCCCCTACTGCTGAGAAAGACTCTTCCAAATGATTTTTGGTGATAGCCACCTTGGTTTTGTGCACCTTTGACAAGACCTACAAAAACTGCAACAATGTGGAGGCTGACATTATGGTGCAGCAACATATACACATATATGTTATACTGTATGCAAATCTAACCAGTAGCATGAAGTACCCATGATACGATAGCTAACATTCTCATAAAACAAACACTTGATTCTGCTGCTCTGAGCACCTTCTGCATATATATATATATCATATGCAGGTCACAACCAATCTGCGAGTCATAGTGAGTTCTGCTTTGGAGCTCCATTAAATCTCTCAATATATATTCTCTGATTAGTTTAGTATCAGTTGTCTGTGTAAACTATGAACTGTTAGACCCTTTGGATGTTGATGTAAATATTGCTGTTTCCTCACCTATATATTTTCCAACTAACATTAGTAGCAGAACATAATTATGGCCTAATGTAATTTGAAAACTCTTCCTGAGTTTTAGGGAAACAGAACAGGATATGAAAGTTGGAAGAAGGGCCTAAAACTATGGACTCTTTATATTGACTTGCCAAAGAGCAAATAGGTCATTGCAATACACTTAAATTTATGGAAGAACAGAAGAGCTAGAATGGCAACATCAGAGCTATGTGTTCACAAGATGAGCTCAGAAAATGGAATAGCAACTCAGGAGGTTTTAACACTACCTATGCCCATACACACCCATTTACTTCCACACTCACACACACATATATATTACACCTACATTACATATTGGCCTAATCAATAGAGTGTTCGCCAATGGTCCAGGAGACCGGGTTCAATCACAGGTAAATTCATTCAAAGACACAAAAAATAGTACTTGATTCCATCTTGCTTAACACTCAGCCTTATAAGGTAAGGATCAAGGGTAAAGTGGAGCAATTCAGGGAATGGAGTAGTGCTCTGCCTTACACTTCAGTGTAGCAGCTATTGAAAAGGGAGCCTTCAGGTCACCCTTGACTGGGGTCGCCAACTTTACATGGATATATACTCATATAGACAGGCTCACATCTAAATGCTAGTGCATTATTGCTCCAATATGTACACAGGACAGAAGATCTTATAATGTCACACACCTCACTCTCTGCATCAATTATTGTGGCATGTCAGAAACCAAAAAATTTGTCAGAATGTGTGACAATGGGACAGAGAAGAATGAGGACTTAGACTTTTGCCAAGAACATCAGTGAAAATAGCAATGAAGGGGTGCTCCGTATTCCCCAAGGCCACAGCATTACTGGGACCTCACCATCAGACTGTTTAGTGTCATAACCAGGACACTCTTGGGGGGGGGGTCTTACCCCTCTGCAGAGGTGCAGTCAGTGTATTCTATAGACCCAGCCGACTGGGCAACCGACAGGTAACCACATCTTGGTTGTTATTTTATTCACATTTCAAATATTGTACTTTCTTCTTTTGTATCTCAGTAACCTGGGATTTTAGAACCATGTGAGATTATTGTCTTGGTATAATCCATAAACAACTTTCTGTCTGAAATAAATAACCATCTTTCTCCTCTATAGATGTAGTCAATGTATTCTACAGCCCCAGCTGAGTGAACTCAGGAAGAAAATGAATGTTAGTGGTCAACAAACATTACTGATATAATAAAGTATGTTTTACATGAGAAAAAATTCTTACTTAACAGCTTTGTAAGCCAATTTGCGACGTGTATGCCATTCATTGTCATAATTTCCCAAAGAAATATTCTTTCTTCCTTCAGAAAGCTGTATAACTAAAAGAAAAAAAATGTTAGACTTGTTATATACCCAGAAGAAAGGGAATAACATTTATATCTAAAACTATAATCTCTTCTTGTTTATTACGAAAGGTACGAAATGGTTGATGAGGAGAGAGAAAGTCAGGAACTGTTAAGATTTACACCAGGTTGAGATATATATTCAGAGAGCCTTACTTCTATGCTCTGCCTCCATGAGGTTGGTACAGGGCCAACTTTTAACCATCCTTCTTTCTTCTTCGTTCTTGGATCATACAAACTTTCAACAATAGCCAGTTTTGTACACTTAGACTTTTCTCTACCTCTCAACCTGGGGCCATCTGCCCCCCTCTAGGCCTGCACCCAGGGTGGAGTGACATCTGGTTTCTCTACTCTGCCCATACTGCTTTGTACTCACTCTACTTCAGGATTGAAAACTTCCTTTGTTATATATTTTTCAGATGCCCTTGCACTGTTTCTTCCAGCATCCCACCAACACAATTCATGTGGCATATCCACTGTCTTTTGTTTATTTTAAGACACAGCTGCATCCTATTTTTGAAATCCATTAACACAACTCATCAAAGGTCAATATGTAACATTCCTCATTATCCTATTTTTCAAAACGTTCACTTGTGAACATTTTTTAGCATCCTCCTCTTCCTCCGGCTCTCTCTCTCTCTACTTACAAAAAATACAAAAGAAACAACAAAATGAAACAATCATGATACAAAACTTTAAAGGCGATCTATTCATTATGTAACACTTGCCTGTTCTTGTAATTGTCTAAAATTACCTCTATGATTTTTCTCCTTTGTGTGGTTGGCTATTCCCACATGCATACATTAAAATACAATACAGATACATTTCTTATTTCAAAACAAACACAACAGAGCCATCTGCAGTTTCTTGACGAAACTTAAAACATAATAGGACCAATGTCTTAGTCCCAAAATCCTGGTCCCAAGCCCAGTGACCCTAGTCATTCCAACAATACATTCACCTGAATTCCTCATGACCAATCCACCAGTCATTTGTTCAACAGGTTCCTACCGAGAGGAACTGGAGAAGTACACAAAATTCAAGAATATTACATTCATGGCCTAAAACAATACATTGCAATGACATTATAAATTGACATGCATGCAGCAAAACAACCAAAATATACCGTGCCAAAAATTTTTATCAATCAAGTGCTACCTTTCTTCATTACTGATTTTCTCTTTAAATCAATCACAGCTTGTATTATCTCTGCCTTTCTAAAATTTCCACAAGCAAGATCTTCTTTTTATTTCAACACACACACCAATACCCTCAGATCACTTTAAAAATTTCTATTCCCAATCAATTTTTCAGGAGCTTTTTGTCTGCAAACTCCTATATAATCGTCGAGTTGCTATTTAATTCATTGGAAACCCATGTTGCAACTAAAATAGAGGCACCTTCCCTTTCCTTGGGGGTGTCCTCGTGGTGTAATGGTTAAAGCGATGAGCTGCGGAATCGTAGTACGCGAGTTCGTACTCCAGTCGCACTATTACGTTCACTTTCGGGCAAATACCCTTGGGAAAGGTATGAACCCCCTTATTCTCCCTCCAGCTATGGGTAAATAGTAGGACGGACTAGGTTCTTCAGCCTTGGTGAGGCAACTAGTCTAGGAGAAGGAAAACTCTGAATTCAAAACCTGTTAAACTCCGCTTAAAAAATGACCTTGTGTCATATCCTGCCCGAGCGGAGGGGTTGGTAAATAGTACCTTCCCTTTCCTAAATTCATTTGTTCACCTAACTGCCCACGCACGAATTCAAAACATCAATTGAGACAAGAAATCACCTACAATTAGTGCTCCCCTCAAAAAAAACATATGACCTTAAAAACCTTAGAGCAGGTTTCACTGCCATTTTTCTCTTTATTCAGATCTCCAAATCTCAGAAATTGGGACTTTGCTCATGGAACAGTAAGTTTTTCTATAAAACTACTTTATTACGATATGTCCAAAATAATCCTTAACACAAGTTGGATGAAATCCTAACCTTTAAGTAAAACAGCAAGGTGACTTAATATATAAAAAAAAGATATTTCATTTTCTCACAAAAACCCCCAAAACAGAATTACTAATGTTCATTTTTCTTAAAAAAATTAAAATTAAGATTAAAATTCCCAATTTCTGAAGACAATTTTTCCTGAGGTGAAA
>CAUZXS010004127.1:0-72500 GCA_963585895.1 Sepioteuthis lessoniana
ATATATATGTGTGTGTGTATATATATATGTATATGCGTGTGTGTGTATATGTGTGTGTATATATGTATGCATGTGTATATATATGTGTGTGTGTGTGTGTATATATGTGTGTGTGTGTATGTATATATATATATATATGTGTGTGTGTGTGTGTATACGTGTATATATGTGTGTGTGTGTATATATGTATGCGTATGTATGTATATATATATATCTGTGTGTGTGTGTATATATATATATATATATATATATATATATATATAATGTGTGTGTGTGTATATGTGTGTATTAGGGTAGGTTGATTTTTCACTTTTTTTTAAATATCAAAAAGAATAATGCACTGAAAGTTGTGTATGTACCTATTGAATACTCATACCAAAAATTAGATCTGAATCTTCTACGGTTTTTTGCTAATTTGGCATGAAAGATCTTGAATAAACACGTACTGAAAAGTCCTTGATTTTGCCAGATTTGGCCTAAATATTGATGTAAAAACCAAACAATTTCAGTATTTAAATTAGGAAATCTTATTTTATTTTATGGAAATATAATAAATAAATTATAGCAAAACTTCAAATTGAAAATTGAACCCCTACCCCACCCTGCTTTACCCGTGTTGAATCAAAAATGCTATAATTCAAGCAGTAATATTCGAATATATTGAAATAAAATACTTTTTCCTGATATGAATTGAAATACAACAAATTAACAAATATGGAAAAACAAATAATTGTTCAATAATTTTTAATATATGGAATCAAATAGTTCCATATATGAGCCCTTAGATGAAAACGCTGGTCTCAGTATGTGCTGGTGCCTTGCTTCAAAGCCATACACGGATTGAGAAGCCTCCGTTACTAACTTAACTGCCCGTTCCACACCTTCGGAATGTGAAGGGAAATCTGGCAAGTTGATTTTTTCACCAATTAACAATGAATTCTGTAATTCATCGTCAGAAAAGTCTAGTGTGAGTGGTGGCTCACAGACTCCATTTACTGACAAATCAATTAAATCAGTCCAGTGCACAGCTTTAAAGTTGATCATTGGGATCTTTAAAAAATTTTTCTTGACTGGCTTCCCTCTTCTGAAAGAATATAAAAAATAATTTGAGTTTAATTTTTAAATGCAATTTGTTCTGCTTTAATAATATTTGGTGAAATCAGATGTAATCTTTAAAATGTTTCAATGAATTGGCACAAGAACTTCAACCAGTTTTGTATGAATAAATATAAACGTACCTAATGGCCAAAATTCTTTTTATACCCTCTTCTCTCACTTCAGGTTCATCAAATTTCACCATTGAAAATAAAACATTCTCCAGAAGTAATGCCAAGGTATTATACTGGAGGTTTTTAAATGTAATCCTTTGAACCTCAATTGGTTTCTTTCGTATCCTGTCAATCATATTGTAAATATAAATTTGCTGGTGATGGAACTTTTTTTTATATCGAACCAACAAATAGTATAAACATTCACAATAAAATTTATCAAACTATATAGTTTGGTCGAAAGATTCTGTGGATATGCTCCACGAGTCCATAGGCACATGAGCCTGATGGCCAAAGTT
Organism: Sepioteuthis lessoniana; assembly: GCA_963585895.1. Taxonomy (NCBI): domain Eukaryota; kingdom Metazoa; phylum Mollusca; class Cephalopoda; order Myopsida; family Loliginidae; genus Sepioteuthis; species Sepioteuthis lessoniana. Next base: position 1,568 of record CAUZXS010004127.1, read on the forward strand.
AACCACCTTGCCTGGTTTAATGGACCAATTTTCCACGATGCAAATCTAGGGTCCACCTTACCTCTAGAAATACCAACTGTATATTCATAGAGTAGTCTTTGGTCACTACTAAGGCTATCCATATCTTTCATTCCAAAATGAAACTCCAGGGGATTCTCAACAGCTGAAAAAGATTTTTGGGGTAAATTATGGCAATCGTTTACACATAATTTACCCAATGGACCATTGAATGTAATGGGGCTTTTTGTGGTGCCATCTAAATGTTTGAATAGAGCTCTAAATGGAAGTTCATTTTGAAGTAAGGAGCAACCAATTGTGTGAAGATTTATTTTTATTTTTTTTCGAAAAGTGTAACAAGTCCACCTTCACAGCCTGTATTTGTATTCGTGTTGTCAACAAGGACAGCCTTAATAGTGTACCAGGAAGAACCATGTGAGTCAAATATATACTCTCATTTGGTGTCTCCTTTGTGATTGTCAAGTGGCATTCAGGTCTTTTGGCTTTTTTCAGAATTTTACTTCCGTTTTCCTCCATTGATTCCTTGTAGTGTAGTGTGTCTTTTTCCTCCCATCAACTCCTATACAAAGAAGATTCTCCACATTTTCATTATGCTTTTCATAGGCATTTGTTTTCACTTTAGCCTTTGCTTTATTTTACATTTATCCATATAGATATTCTTTATATCTATATTAGGGATGAAAAGGCCAATAGCCCTCAAATCCAAGAGCAAGGCATGGGCAAGGCTGGCTCCAAGATTAGAAAATATATCATCCCTAACTAACTCAAGAGCATACCTTGGAATTTTTCTGAGGTTATAAGGCACTTGGAGAGGACTATCTAGCTGTTTATAATCCTCTGTTTCATCACTTGGAGAAGATGAGTAAGAATGGGAAGAATCACCCTGAACATATAATGTTGAAGCTATTGGTGGGGATATCTTCATACTTTTTTGTTGGCTTTTTTGTCAGAGGACAAGTGCAGATGATGTGCTTAGTCTGGCAATTTTCTTTGGTGCATTTGACATTAATATTGTCACAACTTAAAATTGGCAGGTTGCACGAACATGATGATATATCAAAAAATGTATCCAACTTTTCCTTCCAGAATTTTGTTTGGGTAGCAGGTAGATGTTTCCTACTTATTTGCTTTGCCTTCTGAAAGCATAGAATTTTCACCTTGTTGAAAACACTATTTTCCTTTAACAAAGACAAACGAGGGTTGACAGCCTTCCAAATATCTATCACGTCCTTTGCTATTAATTTAGAAATACCTAAACAAGAAAGGTGGGGATAAGTGTTCATTAAAAATAGCTGTATTGAATTATTTTTCGACAAGTTCATGGCTCAGTTTTTTCCAATGGTGATGGTAAACCTGAAAATTTAATTGCACCTTTACTTCGAGTGGAAACTCCAGTGTTTTTTCCTGCCATTTTTAATCAATATATCTGTAAAAAGAATATATATATATATATATATATATATATATATATATATATATATATATATATATATATATATATTGTCTGAAAATACACGAAGATGTTTTAAAAAAATTGTAAATAAATTTCGAAATTCATTAAAAAAAGTAATAATGTTTACTTACCAAACAAAAGTATTGTACTGTTTAGTTCCAAAATTAACTCGTAAACCGACTTTCACTGAAAAAAAAAAACACTAAATTTTAAAATATAAATGAATTACAATAATTATAAAATGTTTAGATATTTTAATAGTATGTCTACTTTGCGAAATATACATATTTGCGTTAATTATAAGGGTAAAAAACATTAAGAAACCGAAGTACGATGGAGAGATATTTACCACCGGTGAAAGGCGAAAAAATATCCAGTAAATAAAAGGAGGTTTAGTAAGTCGTTATTTGTATTTTAAACTATATATTTTAATGTATTTTATTTTTGTTTTTGGTCATTTAATTAAACAATATGAAAATGGATAATAAACTTAAAAATATCAATTATTTAATAAATTTTATTATTTAATTTTCCTTTAGTCTCAGTTTTAATTTTATGGATACAGGTTTCCAGCGTCACCGATATCACGACAAACATCACAAAATATTATGTCTTTCAATGCGATTTCGCAAAAAAATACAAAATTTTGGAAAAAAATATTTCGTGGGGTAATTTCTGATGTAATTTTCCAACTTTCACCGCATTATTCTTTTTACAGTTCCAAAATCGACCTACCCTAATACACATGCACACATACATACGCATAGAAATACAAACACATACCCACCCACATAAATACATATGCACACATACATACATGCAAAAAAAAAAAAAAACACAGACACATACATGCACATAAACATACGCAAATAGATTCATACAGACCCAAGACACGCATACACGCATATATAAACATACACAAATACACATACATACACTCGATTGCATTTCACATTGCACTAATACCCTTGGGAAAGGTATGAATCCAATTATTCTCCCTCCAGCTATGGGTAAAATAGTAGGGCAGACTAGGTTCTTCAGCGTTGGTGAGGCAGCTAGTATAGGAAAAAGATAACTCTGAATTCAAACCTGTTAAACTCCGCTTAAAAAAATTGACCTTGTGTCATATCCTGCCCGAGCGGAGGGGTTGGTAAATATGTATACGCGCAGAAACACATACAAACCCAACACACGCGAACACATACGTACATATACATTAACACACACATAAATACATTTACACATACACATGCACAAAAAACACGCACACCCACATAAATACACATTCACACATATACGTACAAAAACGAGCCATGTTTGTGAAACGGTTATCTCCGTAAAAAATGGAATCGGTGACCTGAGTTCAAATCTTGGAAGAGGCTGTTTGCGTTTCACTTTAATTCTCTTGAGAAAGATATGAATCTATCTCTTCTCCTCCTCCTCCTCCTCCTCCACTAAAGTAAATAGTCGGATAGACTGATTTCTTTAGCTTTGGTTAAGTGACCAGTTAAGTAGGAAGAAAACTGCAATCAGATCAGTTTTACTCTGCATAAAACTGACCTTGTGTCAATTTCTGCTCACGGAGGACGGGAAAGGTCATTCAAATGGAACCAGCATCGCAAACCTTTTTCTGAGAAACAATATTGAACTGAGAATATGCTTACATATATAGGAGAGAGACCATTTAAATGCTCGTTATGTTATAACACATTTTCTCCATTAAATACCTTCAGAGTATACATGAGTATCCATCCCAAAAAAGCGCCCTTTCACTTGTAATCAATGTGACAAAGCCCTTCTTCTCAAAGACAGTTTAACACCAGAGAGAGAGAGAGAGAGAGAGAGAGAGAGAGAGAGAGAGAGGCCATTAAAATGTGTGTAAAGTGACAAAAAATTTTCTTCGGAAAGCTTATACAAGAGGAAGGCCATTTCCATTCGACATAAGTGACAAAAACTGGTGCTTAAACAACAACGCAATATGATTTACAATCAAGAAATCTCGACGTGAAGAATCAACACAGTCAAATAACTCGCCCATCTCAGGTGAAGAAGAGATTAAATGTACCGTATTTGACGGCTTATGAAACATATTGGCTTATAAGACACACCTGAATTTGGGCAGACATTTTAAAAAAATAAATAGATTTAAACGACGAATAGCGGGTGATGGGTTTATGCCTGACATTCGTAGCCCTCTGCATTATCAGTCGGCTGGGGCTGTAGAATACGCCGACACCCCTATCCTCAATAAATGTCCAAAGCTATCTGATGGTGAGGCTCTAGTCCTGGAGCTTTGGGGAATGTGGACTACTTTTTCATTGCCATTACTCCCAGGTTCACTCTTACCCAGAGCCGTAGTATCAGTTTGCGTCCCATCTATGGGTCAAATAGAAATATTTAATCATTTTCTGTACTTGAAACAATTTAACGGTTTGAAAAGAAATGAATGAATTGACTTATTAGTATTTCGTAGCAATAGTAAGTAAGTAAAGTTGGCGACCGTAGTCGAGGGCGACCAGAAGGCTCCCTTTTCAATAGCTACTACACCGAGGTGACGGTAACGTTATGACTCTATTCATCTTCCTACATGACCTCAGATTCAACTCGAAGGCCTACATCAAGCGCCTGAAGGAAATAGAGCTGTCTTGGATCGTGAGGGTAGCTGCTAGAAGATCTCTCGTCTAGTAACAGGACTCTGTGCCATACCACACTAACAGAAAAATCCACTATTGGCTATTAGAAAATTGTGACCACATCACCCCTAAAATTTGGCTGCCTAATTCCCAAGATTAAAATCCCCTTGATTTTTATATGTTCGTATAACATCAAAGACAAACTGAAGGTGATGATAACAGCTCCGTTTACCAACTTGAATAAAGAGACCGTGGGAAAGGCTTGCAGGAGATTTCGAAGTCGTCTGGAGGCCGTGGTTGAAGCCAATGGTAATTTCTTTGAATGGATTTAATCTAGAGTATTTTAAGATATTTTCTTGTAATTTTTGGAAATATATCTGATAAGTGAGATTTTGATTTTTGCGTAATTTAAGCTAAAATTTAACCTATGCACTCAGTATATATGCGTGTATGAGTGTTAGCACTTGTTCATATTTCTTTTTTTTTTTTGTTGCTTTCGGACGACTATCTTTTTCCGCTTTCTCTATTTAATCTGCTCTCTCTCTCTCTCTCTCTATATATATATATATATATATATAGGGTCGAGTTCTCTAGCGAAGAAGTAATCGTGTTGCCATTAGCGCCTTTGCTAGTCTCTTCGTATTTGAATTGAGATCTCGGCGGCCGTTGAACGGATGTATGTAAACAATAGTAATTGTGATTCATAACCGTTTAAAATGTACTTCGTAGCTAATATCTCCTCGTGGCTAAATAGTTAGAAGCTTTGGCTTGGCGTTTGAGTCAACTGGGTTTCGATCCCAGCTGCGGGGGGATACTGTCTAGCCACACTGATGAATTCTGATAGAACGAAACAGATCTGTCTGTGGATGACTATAGATATATATATTTTATTTTTATTTTTTGATTCCTTTATTTTATCTTCTGAATACGAACTGTAACTCCACATTTGCTACTCTGCGACTAGAGAGAAGCATGTAAATCGTCATCTGACGAGACGGAGAGTATAGTAATATTCTCCGCCGAAATGAATTTATTATGACGACTTAACCGAATTTGAGTCTCCATCAAATTGTACTAATATATATATATATATATATATATATATATATATATATATAAGAGTGTTGGTTGTCACCATCTCACTTCGTAGGTTTGTGGCAGACCAAATGCAGTATGATTTGAAGAGTGCTCAATATCTGTGATAGAGCTATTATAAGACGGCATGAAACCTGTGGTCACTGACAAGCTTCCATACTATTAAATATATATATATATATAAGAACTAATATATATTTACTTATATATATATATATATATATATATATATATCCTTTGACTTTATATATACCTGTACATATAGATTATATTTTCTCTGCTTGATATATATATATATATATATATATATATATCTAAAGTGCTGAATTGCCGTCGTGTTGTATGTATATACAGTCGTGATAGCTGTAATATGGGACCACTAAAAGTTTAAACGTCAACAAAACCCCAGCTAACCAATTGAAATTCAAAATGAACAAAATTATCACTGCCAATAATGCATCACAAGATAACCTCAAACTTCCAAGATTAAATCCCCGGAGACTATAATCCTGGATATATATACGGAACACTATAAGCAACATTATCCTCACCGACACATTATTTTCAAGTCGCCACCTCTTCGTATGATTTGACTAAGCCCACTAACTCATAACATCCTAGATACCCAGAAAATCCAGCCTAAAATCCAGGAAAATCTCATTGAAATTTTACTGACTTTAAAAGCTAACGAACAGCTCATTCGACCTCGAAAATCTTTTCACCAATGTTCCCGTGAAGGAAACTTTCGACATCATTATAAATGATATTTACAATAACGCCACATATCCACCACAAAAAATGAAGACAAATATTCTTTGGAAGATCTTCCATATTTGATCAACTGAGATCCCATTCGACGACCATCACGCCAATATATGCATGCAACACAACGGCATTGCGATCGAGTTTGACCTTGAACCTACTTTCAACAATTTCAACATGGCTCATCAAGAAAATAAAGCATTTAATTCTCTTTCTAAATATAGAAGGTTGAGCCATAAATAATTTCTATTTTTTAATACCCCCTCACACACATTGTGTTGAGTTCTAAATAATTTTCATTCTTAAAAGCAAGTTGAAATTGTGCATTTCAAACTTCCAATGTTTTAAACGCAACCAGAAATTACCAAATTAAAGAGTGTTTTCATCACTCACTCTTATTCCAATCACGAAAGAGTGTGCATCATAATTTAATCTATGATATCACGCCCCTAAAATGGAGGAACTGAAAGTGCATATTTAATATAAAATGTTGTTGGAATTTAGGAATGACAAAAACGTTACAGAAACAGCTAAGAAAATGTGTATAGTAGACAGCCAAAGTATAATTACTGACTGCTCAGTCAAAACTGGTTTTCAACTTTTCATCCTGTTTATACGTTATTGAAAGATGAACCCAGACCAGGACACTCATCAGATTTTGATCAAGATGCTTTCAGAGAACTGGAAGAATGCAATCTACCAAAAAAGTACCCGAGAATTAACACTTGAACTCCATACATACCAATTCAGAATTTGCCGTCACTTAAAAAAATATAGGAAAACTGAATAAACTGGGTATTTGGCTTCCTCATACTCTTAGTGAGAAGAATAAGGAAGATGGCGTATCCATAGCAACCAGTCTTTTTCAAGGCAGAGAAATGATCCGTTTCTCAAGAATATCATTACAAGTGACGAAAAATGTCATTTATGACCATGTCCAACGCAAAAGGTTGTGGATTGACAATCTCACCAGCCCATTGCAAAAGCAGAGATTGATGGAAGAAAAGTTATGCTGTATGTATTGTGAGATCACCACAGTATTATTCATTTTGAGTTATTAAACAGCAATCAGACCCTCAATGCAAACTTCTAACCTCAACAGCTGCAACGTGTGCATGAAAATCTTGTAAGAAAACACCCCACACTTGTCAATTAGAGAAAAATTGTGGTTGTGCAAGGCCACATTAGAGCAAGAATCACGCAGGAAAAATATTGAATTTAGGCCGCTCAGTTCTATCCCATCTGCTATATTCATCGGACCTTGCATCAAGTAATTTCTTTTTCGTTCTCTAGCTCAGTCGACTGCTTCTCTGCAGAGAGGTAAGACTCCCCCAACAAGTGTCCTGGATATGACTCTTAACAATCTGAGTGAGGTTCCAGTAATGCTGGATTTTTGGGGAATGTGGAGTACCCCTTTATTTTCATTGCTCCCAGGTCCACTCTGGTTCAGCATAGTAGCACCTGATAGGGTCCTGTAAATGGGTCAAATAGAACTAAACTGTGAGCTTATGCTAAACTGAATTGTTTAAAATAGAACTGTTTTGACATTGACAATGTGTATTTATGCTCAACAGAACTGTTTGAAATCGAACTGTTTTGAAATTCAAACAGCGTACTTAAGCTAAACTGAATTGTTTGAAAAAGAACTGTTTATATGACCGGGCCATTGGTCTAATGAGTAGAGTGTTCGCCAATGGTCTGGGAGACCGAAATTCAAGCCCAGATCGAGTTATACCTAAGACTCAAAAAATGGTACTTGATGCCGCCTTGCTAAGCACTCAGCACTATAAGGTGAGGATTAAGGGTAAAGTGGAGCAATCCTGGGAATGGAGTAGCACCTTCCCCAACACCTTAGTGTAGTAGCTATTGAAAAGAGAGCCTTCAGATCACCCTCGACTAAGGTCACCAACTTTTACTTTATATGTATAAAAATGAATTTGACATTAATGACCTACAATGGTTGGTGTGCCATAAAACCAAACCAAACCAAACCAAACCTTATCGTTTTCTATAGAATGCTTTCAATGACAAAGGGTTTTCTTAAGAAGATCAGTTAAAAACGTTAGTGAAAAACTTCTTGGGTTTTAAACCAGCTGAATTTTATTTGAGGGGAATCAACAAGCTCTCTGATAAATGGCAAGAGGTGATTAAAAATAATAGCAAATATAGTATTGATTGAAATTAATTCACTGTAAAATTATTCATGAATAAATTATATCTGAAAATCGAACTTAGAACTCTCGAATTTTTCCGAAAAGCATTCTTATCTTAGTTGTTCATCGTAAAATATTTATTTTCCAAAATTAATATGTTTGGCGCTACAACTCCCACAGAAAAGTCTTTGATACGTTAATAAACACCAGTAAATGCGTTAGCTGAAACGTTTTGAACCGCATATTTGACTCATAAAATATAATGAGAAGACGGAGAAGCAATCTTTCTGATCTCAAAAGTACTTGTTTGTACTGCAGGATGGGCTTCGAAAACTCATTGATAGTTCCCTCGAGTCTCCACAGGGGTCGCTTGGAAGATTTGACAAGACAAATAGTTTTTTCTTTTACAGGTTTGGAAATTACATGAGATGTTACTGATTGTTTCTCTGTTGAAAAGGCAATGAGATAAATAGGGTGGCGATCGAATAGAAAAAGAAAGGAAGCCGTTTTTTTTATTTAATAATACCCCAGTTCGCTCACTTTCATTTTCACTTTTGCTTTTATTCGTTTTCTTTCCTTTCTTTCTTTTTTTTAACCAACTTATTTTGCTTTCTTGTTTGTGAGTCAGTAAGTCTCGAAGAGCTTTTTTAAGGGGTTGCGGAGTTACTACATACGTTAGGTTTTCCTTCTTTCTCCTTCAGCTTCTTTCTTTCTTTTGAACATTTCGTTTTGTTTTTCTTCTATTTTCTTTTTTAACGTTCTTTCTTTTTTCTTTTTACCTATCTATAACTTCTTTCTTTCTTTCTTTTTTCTTTCTTTCTATTTTCTTTCTTTCTTTTATGCATTTTGTTTCGTTTTTTTTATCGTTTCCTTCTGTCTTTCTCTTTCCTATGTCAATTATACTTCTTTTTTCTTTTTAAAATTTCTTCTTCTTCTTCTTCTTCTTCTTCTTCTTCTTCTTCTTCTTCTTCTTCTTCTTCTTCTTCTTCTTCTTCTTCCCACTCTCTTTCATATATATCTCTTTGTTCTTGTAACTCTCAACACTCTCTTTCTTCTTCCTCCTCTTTTACTTTTCCTTTTCTCTGTCTGCAGTTGCATTCCGTTTTACACATCATCTTTTTCTGAGGCTCCGTGATGGACTGGTCAAGATGACGGCCAATCGCTACAAAACTGTCCTCTTCGTCTTCAAATAATGACCACTGAGTCACGAAAATGGAGGACATTATTTCGTGTGTGCACATATATGGTATTTCATGTTGACAACCACTCCTTTACTTGACTTCTTCATCATGTTTTATACATGACAAGAAAAAGAAAAAAAAAAAAAGAAAGATAAAACACCAGAAGAAGCACTGGACATCAGCCAAGACAGCTGTATAATAAATTATAGTGACCAATCAACCATTACTTTGGAGGGAAATAGTTTTTTTCTGTGTAGAAGAGATTGAAAAAATAAGCTAAAATGGTTTTTATATTTTGGATAAGAATTAGCCAAAGTTTATGTTTGAATGCAACAGCTGCTCGGGGAATAAATTATATGATGACTTTTTCTTTCTTTCGGCATGAATGATAGAAATTAAGTCTCATGATTCACTTTCTAACTAAACTAAAGCACGGTATCTATCTATCTATCTATCTCACTCTTTTACTATCTATCTATCTATCTATCTTTTTTATTATCACTCTTTTCTATCTATCTATCAACGTAAACTTGTTCCAGCAAGGCTCTGTTTTAGTTGCTTGCATAATAAGACTGGATCCATTTAAAGCTCTTTTTTCATGTATTTGATTTTCGAAAACTCTACTTTTACTATCGTTGCCGAAGTTGCCGTGGCCTTAAAAGGCAACAAAACCATAATAAACATTTCTCAAAACTCTAACGACAGTTTTTCGGAACTTGTAACGATTGTGATAAACTATATTTATGTCATTAGAAAATACATCCTCATTTTCAAATACAAGCAGATGCTCTCCTGTTGCCATTGTAGTAGACTTAAAAAAAACATTTTAATCAAGATGGTTGAACTTAGAAGCTGCAATTTTTTTTACTAGATCTTCGAGTGCGTATTTTCCTAACCCTTCCTCAACAAGTAATATCCAACACAAGAGGTCAATTTTCAAGCAGAATACGGCTGGTTGGTGTACCGAAATTTTCTGTCTCCTAAATAGGTTGCTGGACTAAAGCTAAAGTATCCAGTTTGCCTTGCTAGTTACCCACAGATGAGGAAAGAAGAGATAGATTTATTTCTTTCCCCAAGAGATTTAGTGATAAACGCAAAAAGCTACGTTCAGGATTTGAACTTAGCTCGACGAGTCCATTGTCATCGATAATCATCGGTATATCAGTCATACAGTCATACATACACGCACACATACATACACACTCACGCACACATTCTCACGCACAAAAACACACATAACATCACACACACGCAGACACACACAAACACTCACATACTCACAAACACTCACACACGCTTACACACATAAGTAAACTCACACACAAACACACACACACACACACACATACACACACACACACACCTCACTCTCACCTACACTTACTCACACTGACTATCAAGCACACATACTCAAACACTCACACACACACACACACTTACACACATACGCATACATACATATACACACTCACACATACACATTCATGCACACACACAAACACACAAAAACACACACACCCTCACACACACTCACTCAAATACATTAACATACAAATACATATAATCACACACACACACACACACACACACAAATCATACAACTCACACCCTCACATACTCAGAAACTTACATACACTCACACAAAAGCACACACACACTTACACACAATTAAGCACACACAAACATACACACACTCACGCATTCACTCTCACATACACACACTCACACACAAACACACACACTCACACAGTCATATTCACACACTCACACACACTCACACTCACACACACTCAAACACTCACACTCAAACACACACACACACACACACACACACACACACACATATATATATGTAATGTAGGAAAGGGACTATATATATATATATATATATATATAGTCCCTTTTTACGTTACACCACTTGAGATGCATCTTTAGATGATGGTCTTGATTGAAACTGAGTTGTGTCTGTATATTCATATCCATGCACGTATCTATCTGCGAACAAATACGACCGGACACACTTCGGCTGGCCGTGTTTACCGTTCACGGATCGGGTCAGGTGCGTCTTGTCATTTTTGTTAATCGATCAAGACCGCCTGTCATTGGTCATATGAAAGCCTAGCATTCAGCCGTGTGGCTGAGACCAACACTCCTTTAGACATCAGCTCCCCCCCATCATTCACCAACTTCGACAGGGCTTGGTTTATCGCCTGGTGCCAGAGTCGCTCCTTTTTATTGGAATGCCGACGGAGCCCAAGGCATTTATAGAGCTGCCGGGGGTGTCTGATCTACTATTATGCGTCCGGCTCTCTCATCAAAAATTCCTTGGGCTACACTTTAGCTAGGTGAGATGCCAAACAAATGACTGTATCTATCTTAAGAATGGGAGGCCTACTCCATGGACAAATACTTGTTATCTATTCAACCTTGCTTAAGCATGCACCCTAGAGAGGACGTAAAGTGCGCTTCTGAAAATACTTCTTGGAACAGTCAGAACATTTCTTATAGAATGAATACCATCATGAAACAATAGATAAACATAGCAGATATGTTGTATAGCCATGAACGTGATTAACTATAAAAACACATAATACATATACATATATCATCATCATCATCATCATCACCATGTCGTGCCGCTAGCGCGGATATCCCTGACCCTCTCTCGCCACTTCTCCCTATCATTCATCGCTTTTGGCAGGTCTTCAGGGCTGCATCCCGTATCCTCACATAGCTGTTGTATGTATGTTCGAGCTGGTCGTCCTGTTTTTGCTTGGCCATATGCGGGGGTCCATTCTTTAAAAAAATACACCTCTCACTTTATTGCAAGGTTTGCGTGTGAGAGAGAGTTGAAGACCGAACAAAGACTGCAACATATTGACCTCACCAGCCCCTCCGGACATAGCCGTGTGTCGTTCTCGTTCTCTTGATGCTCAACCGGAGGCCCGGGGGCTCAGCTTTCTGTTGGCGTTATCTACTACATCTTGTCTCTAACTTCTCTGGTCCCCAACTCATCTGACTTCCTGTTCTCACCGAGCTATATAATAGTTCAATCGCCCACTCAATCTTTAGAATGTCATGTTTGATCGTCATCAAGCGGAAATAACTGTCATGCAGTTCAGAGGTCACTCTCTTCCGGTGCATCAGTCTATGAGTGTATCATGGGCTTTTACCTTGTCCCATTTCGTCAGCCAAATCCGCCTACGCGCTTTCTTTTCATAACTGCCATCGGAATGTGTCACTTCCTTCCGGTGCATCACTTTGGAATGACATGTTTGGCCGGGTCGAAGATCAATATACAACAGATAGAGAGACGTTTAACTTAATAGAATCGGTAACCCGAGTTCAAATTCTAAAAGAGGTATTTTTGCGTTTCACTTCACGCTAATATTCTTGAGAAAGGCATAAATCTATCTTTTATATTCTCTAATAAATAAGTAAATAGTAGGGTAGACTGTTTTATCAAACATTGGTTCGTCATTCAGTAGTGGAGAAGGAAAACTTTGTCACATCTTTGTGGAGGGGCTGGGTAAAGAACAAATATAAAAAGATGACAGGAGTAATAATTTTCCTTCTTTATACGGTGTAACGTGATCTTCACGAAAACGTGGAAAGCTTAGAAAACTTTGTCACATCTTTGTGGAGGGGCTGGGTAAAGAACAAATATAAAAAGATGAGAGGAGTAATAATTTTCCTTCTTTATACGGTGTAACGTGATCTTCACGAAAACGTGGAAAGTTTAGAAAACTTTGTCACATCTTTGTGGAGGGGCTGGGTAAAGAACAAATATAAAAAGATGCGAGGAGTAATAATTTTCCTTCTTTATACGGTGTAACGTGATCTTCACGAAAACGTGGAAAGCTTAGAAAACTTTGTCACATCTTTGTGGAGGGGCTGGGTAAAGAACAAATATAAAAAGATGAGAGGAGTAATAATTTTCCTTCTTTATACGGTGTAACGTGATCTTCACGAAAACGTGGAAAGCTTAGAAAACTTTGTCACATCTTTGTGGAGGGGCTGGGTAAAGAACAAATATAAAAAGATGAGAGGAGTAATAATTTTCCTTCTTTATACGGTGTAACGTGATCTTCACGAAAACGTGGAAAGTTTAGAAAACTTTGTCACATCTTTGTGGAGGGGCTGGGTAAAGAACAAATATAAAAAGATGCGAGGAGTAATAATTTTCCTTCTTTATACGGTGTAACGTGATCTTCACGAAAACGTGGAAAGTTTAGAAAACTTTGTCACGTCTTTGTGGAGGGGCTGGGTAAAGAACAAATATAAAAAGATGAGAGGAGTAATAATTTTCCTTCTTTATACGGTGTAACGTGATCTTCACGAAAACGTGGAAAGCTTAGAAAACTTTGTCACGTCTTTGTGGAGGGGCTGGGTAAAGAACAAATATAAAAAGATGACAGGAGTAATAATTTTCCTTCTTTATACGGTGTAACGTGATCTTCACGAAAACGTGGAAAGTTTAGAAAACTTTGTCACGTCTTTGTGGAGGGGCTGGGTAAAGAACAAATATAAAAAGATGAGAGGAGTAATAATTTTCCTTCTTTATACGGTGTAACGTGATCTTCACGAAAACGTGGAAAGTTTAGAAAACTTTGTCACGTCTTTGTGGAGGGGCTGGGTAAAGAACAAATATAAAAAGATGAGAGGAGTAATAATTTTCCTTCTTTATACGGTGTAACGTGATCTTCACGAAAACGTGGAAAGCTTAGAAAACTTTGTCACGTCTTTGTGGAGGGGCTGGGTAAAGAACAAATATAAAAAGATGAGAGGAGTAGTAATTTTCCTTCTTTATACGGTGTAACGTGATCTTCACGAAAACGTGGAAAGCTTAGAAAACTTTGTCACATCTTTGTGGAGGGGCTGGGTAAAGAACAAATATAAAAAGATGAGAGGAGTAATAATTTTCCTTCTTTATACGGTGTAACGTGATCTTCACGAAAACGTGGAAAGCTTAGAAAACTTTGTCACGTCTTTGTGGAGGGGCTGGGTAAAGAACAAATATAAAAAGATGCGAGGAGTAATAATTTTCCTTCTTTATACGGTGTAACGTGATCTTCACGAAAACGTGGAAAGCTTAAAAAACTTTGTCACGTCTTTGTGGAGGGGCTGGGTAAAGAACAAATATAAAAAGATGAGAGGAGTAATAATTTTCCTTCTTTATACGGTGTAACGTGATCTTCAGGAAAACGTGGAAAGCTTAGAAAACTTTGTCACATCTTTGTGGAGGGGCTGGGTAAAGAACAAATATAAAAAGATGAGAGGAGTAATAATTTTCCTTCTTTATACGGTGTAACGTGATCTTCAGGAAAACGTGGAAAGCTTAGAAAACTTTGTCACATCTTTGTGGAGGGGCTGGGTAAAGAACAAATATAAAAAGATGAGAGGAGTAATAATTTTCCTTCTTTATACGGTGTAACGTGATCTTCACGAAAACGTGGAAAGCTTAGAAAACTTTGGCACATCTTTGTGGAGGGGCTGGGTAAAGAACAAATATAAAAAGATGCGAGGAGTAATAATTTTCCTTCTTTATACGGTGTAACGTGATCTTCACGAAAACGTGGAAAGCTTAGAAAACTTTGTCACGTCTTTGTGGAGGGGCTGGGTAAAGAACAAATATAAAAAGATGAGAGGAGTAATAATTTTCCTTCTTTATACGGTGTAACGTGATCTTCACGAAAACGTGGAAAGCTTGGAAAACTTTGTCACGTCTTTGTAGAGGGGCTGGGTAAAGAACAAATATAAAAAGATGAGAGGAGTAATAATTTTCCTTCTTTATACGGTGTAACGTGATCTTCACGAAAACGTGGAAAGCTTAGAAAACTTTGTCACGTCTTTGTGGAGGGGCTGGGTAAAGAACAAATATAAAAAGATGAGAGGAGTAATAATTTTCCTTCTTTATACGGTGTAACGTGATCTTCACGAAAACGTGGAAAGCTTAGAAAACTTTGTCACATCTTTGTGGAGGGGCTGGGTAAAGAACAAATATAAAAAGATGAGAGGAGTAATAATTTTCCTTCTTTATACGGTGTAACGTGATCTTCACGAAAACGTGGAAAGCTTAGAAAACTTTGTCACGTCTTTGTGGAGGGGCTGGGTAAAGAACAAATATAAAAAGATGCGAGGAGTAATAATTTTCCTTCTTTATACGGTGTAACGTGATCTTCACGAAAACGTGGAAAGCTTAGAAAACTTTGTCACGTCTTTGTGGAGGGGCTGGGTAAAGAACAAATATAAAAAGATGAGAGGAGTAATAATTTTCCTTCTTTATACGGTGTAACGTGATCTTCACGAAAACGTGGAAAGCTTAGAAAACTTTGTCACATCTTTGTGGAGGGGCTGGGTAAAGAACAAATATAAAAAGATGACAGGAGTAATAATTTTCCTTCTTTATACGGTGTAACGTGATCTTCAGGAAAACGTGGAAAGCTTAGAAAACTTTGTCACATCTTTGTGGAGGGGCTGGGTAAAGAACAAATATAAAAAGATGAGAGGAGTAATAATTTTCCTTCTTTATACGGTGTAACGTGATCTTCACGAAAACGTGGAAAGCTTAGAAAACTTTGGCACATCTTTGTGGAGGGGCTGGGTAAAGAACAAATATAAAAAGATGCGAGGAGTAATAATTTTCCTTCTTTATACGGTGTAACGTGATCTTCACGAAAACGTGGAAAGCTTAGAAAACTTTGTCACGTCTTTGTGGAGGGGCTGGGTAAAGAACAAATATAAAAAGATGAGAGGAGTAATAATTTTCCTTCTTTATACGGTGTAACGTGATCTTCACGAAAACGTGGAAAGCTTAGAAAACTTTGTCACGTCTTTGTGGAGGGGCTGGGTAAAGAACAAATATAAAAAGATGAGAGGAGTAATAATTTTCCTTCTTTATACGGTGTAACGTGATCTTCACGAAAACGTGGAAAGCTTAGAAAACTTTGTCACATCTTTGTGGAGGGGCTGGGTAAAGGACAAATATAAAAAGATGAGAGGAGTAATAATTTTCCTTCTTTATACGGTGTAACGTGATCTTCACGAAAACGTGGAAAGCTTAGAAAACTTTGTCACGTCTTTGTAGAGGGGCTGGGTAAAGAACAAATATAAAAAGATGAGAGGAGTAATAATTTTCCTTCTTTATACGGTGTAACGTGATCTTCACGAAAACGTGGAAAGCTTAGAAAACTTTGTCACATCTTTGTGGAGGGGCTGGGTAAAGAACAAATATAAAAAGATGAGAGGAGTAATAATTTTCCTTCTTTATACGGTGTAACGTGATCTTCACGAAAACGTGGAAAGCTTAGAAAACTTTGTCACGTCTTTGTGGAGGGGCTGGGTAAAGAACAAATATAAAAAGATGAGAGGAGTAATAATTTTCCTTCTTTATACGGTGTAACGTGATCTTCACGAAAACGTGGAAAGCTTAGAAAACTTTGTCACATCTTTGTGGAGGGGCTGGGTAAAGACCAAATATAAAAAGATGACAGGAGTAATAATTTTCCTTCTTTATACGGTGTAACGTGATCTTCAGGAAAACGTGGAAAGCTTAGAAAACTTTGTCACGTCTTTGTGGAGGGGCTGGGTAAAGAACAAATATAAAAAGATGAGAGGAGTAATAATTTTCCTTCTTTATACGGTGTAACGTGATCTTCAGGAAAACGTGGAAAGCTTAGAAAACTTTGGCACATCTTTGTGGAGGGGCTGGGTAAAGAACAAATATAAAAAGATGAGAGGAGTAATAATTTTCCTTCTTTATACGGTGTAACGTGATCTTCACGAAAACGTGGAAAGCTTAGAAAACTTTGGCACATCTTTGTGGAGGGGCTGGGTAAAGAACAAATATAAAAAGATGCGAGGAGTAATAATTTTCCTTCTTTATACGGTGTAACGTGATCTTCACGAAAACGTGGAAAGCTTAGAAAACTTGTCACGTCTTTGTGGAGGGGCTGGGTAAAGAACAAATATAAAAAGATGAGAGGAGTAATAATTTTCCTTCTTTATACGGTGTAACGTGATCTTCACGAAAACGTGGAAAGCTTAGAAAACTTTGTCACGTCTTTGTAGAGGGGCTGGGTAAAGAACAAATATAAAAAGATGAGAGGAGTAATAATTTTCCTTCTTTATACGGTGTAACGTGATCTTCACGAAAACGTGGAAAGCTTAGAAAACTTTGTCACGTCTTTGTGGAGGGGCTGGGTAAAGAACAAATATAAAAAGATGAGAGGAGTAATAATTTTCCTTCTTTATACGGTGTAACGTGATCTTCACGAAAACGTGGAAAGCTTAGAAAACTTTGTCACGTCTTTGTGGAGGGGCTGGGTAAAGAACAAATATAAAAAGATGAGAGGAGTAATAATTTTCCTTCTTTATACGGTGTAACGTGATCTTCACGAAAACGTGGAAAGCTTAGAAAACTTTGTCACATCTTTGTGGAGGGGCTGGGTAAAGAACAAATATAAAAAGATGAGAGGAGTAATAATTTTCCTTCTTTATACGGTGTAACGTGATCTTCAGGAAAACGTGGAAAGCTTAGAAAACTTTGTCACGTCTTTGTGGAGGGGCTGGGTAAAGAACAAATATAAAAAGATGAGAGGAGTAATAATTTTCCTTCTTTATACGGTGTAACGTGATCTTCACGAAAACGTGGAAAGCTTAGAAAACTTTGGCACATCTTTGTGGAGGGGCTGGGTAAAGAACAAATATAAAAAGATGAGAGGAGTAATAATTTTCCTTCTTTATACGGTGTAACGTGATCCTCACGAAAACGTGGGAAGCTTAGAAAACTTTGTCACATCTTTGTGGAGGGGCTGGGTAAAGAACAAATATAAAAAGATGCGAGGAGTAATAATTTTCCTTCTTTATACGGTGTAACGTGATCTTCACGAAAACGTGGAAAGCTTAGAAAACTTTGTCACATCTTTGTGGAGGGGCTGGGTAAAGAACAAATATAAAAAGATGAGAGGAGTAATAATTTTCCTTCTTTATACGGTGTAACGTGATCTTCAGGAAAACGTGGAAAGCTTAGAAAACTTTGTCACGTCTTTGTGGAGGGGCTGGGTAAAGAACAAATATAAAAAGATGCGAGGAGTAATAATTTTCCTTCTTTATACGGTGTAACGTGATCTTCACGAAAACGTGGAAAGCTTAGAAAACTTTGTCACATCTTTGTGGAGGGGCTGGGTAAAGAACAAATATAAAAAGATGAGAGGAGTAATAATTTTCCTTCTTTATACGGTGTAACGTGATCTTCACGAAAACGTGGAAAGCTTAGAAAACTTTGTCACGTCTTTGTGGAGGGGCTGGGTAAAGAACAAATATAAAAAGATGAGAGGAGTAATAATTTTCCTTCTTTATACGGTGTAACGTGATCTTCACGAAAACGTGGAAAGCTTAGAAAACTTTGTCACATCTTTGTGGAGGGGCTGGGTAAAGAACAAATATAAAAAGATGAGAGGAGTAATAATTTTCCTTCTTTATACGGTGTAACGTGATCTTCAGGAAAACGTGGAAAGCTTAGAAAACTTTGTCACGTCTTTGTGGAGGGGCTGGGTAAAGAACAAATATAAAAAGATGAGAGGAGTAATAATTTTCCTTCTTTATACGGTGTAACGTGATCTTCACGAAAACGTGGAAAGCTTAGAAAACTTTGGCACATCTTTGTGGAGGGGCTGGGTAAAGAACAAATATAAAAAGATGAGAGGAGTAATAATTTTCCTTCTTTATACGGTGTAACGTGATCTTCACGAAAACGTGGAAAGCTTAGAAAACTTTGGCACATCTTTGTGGAGGGGCTGGGTAAAGAACAAATATAAAAAGATGCGAGGAGTAATAATTTTCCTTCTTTATACGGTGTAACGTGATCTTCACGAAAACGTGGAAAGCTTAGAAAACTTTGTCACATCTTTGTGGAGGGGCTGGGTAAAGAACAAATATAAAAAGATGAGAGGAGTAATAATTTTCCTTCTTTATACGGTGTAACGTGATCTTCAGGAAAACGTGGAAAGCTTAGAAAACTTTGTCACGTCTTTGTGGAGGGGCTGGGTAAAGAACAAATATAAAAAGATGCGAGGAGTAATAATTTTCCTTCTTTATACGGTGTAACGTGATCTTCACGAAAACGTGGAAAGCTTAGAAAACTTTGTCACATCTTTGTGGAGGGGCTGGGTAAAGAACAAATATAAAAAGATGAGAGGAGTAATAATTTTCCTTCTTTATACGGTGTAACGTGATCTTCACGAAAACGTGGAAAGCTTAGAAAACTTTGTCACGTCTTTGTGGAGGGGCTGGGTAAAGAACAAATATAAAAAGATGAGAGGAGTAATAATTTTCCTTCTTTATACGGTGTAACGTGATCTTCACGAAAACGTGGAAAGCTTAGAAAACTTTGTCACATCTTTGTGGAGGGGCTGGGTAAAGAACAAATATAAAAAGATGAGAGGAGTAATAATTTTCCTTCTTTATACGGTGTAACGTGATCTTCAGGAAAACGTGGAAAGCTTAGAAAACTTTGTCACGTCTTTGTGGAGGGGCTGGGTAAAGAACAAATATAAAAAGATGAGAGGAGTAATAATTTTCCTTCTTTATACGGTGTAACGTGATCTTCACGAAAACGTGGAAAGCTTAGAAAACTTTGGCACATCTTTGTGGAGGGGCTGGGTAAAGAACAAATATAAAAAGATGAGAGGAGTAATAATTTTCCTTCTTTATACGGTGTAACGTGATCTTCACGAAAACGTGGGAAGCTTAGAAAACTTTGTCACATCTTTGTGGAGGGGCTGGGTAAAGAACAAATATAAAAAGATGCGAGGAGTAATAATTTTCCTTCTTTATACGGTGTAACGTGATCTTCACGAAAACGTGGAAAGCTTAGAAAACTTTGTCACATCTTTGTGGAGGGGCTGGGTAAAGAACAAATATAAAAAGATGAGAGGAGTAATAATTTTCCTTCTTTATACGGTGTAACGTGATCTTCAGGAAAACGTGGAAAGCTTAGAAAACTTTGTCACGTCTTTGTGGAGGGGCTGGGTAAAGAACAAATATAAAAAGATGCGAGGAGTAATAATTTTCCTTCTTTATACGGTGTAACGTGATCTTTACGAAAACGTGGAAAGTTTAGAAAACTTTGTCACGTCTTTGTGGAGGGGCTGGGTAAAGAACAAATATAAAAAGATGAGAGGAGTAATAATTTTCCTTCTTTATACGGTGTAACGTGATCTTCACGAAAACGTGGAAAGCTTAGAAAACTTTGTCACGTCTTTGTGGAGGGGCTGGGTAAAGAACAAATATAAAAAGATGAGAGGAGTAATAATTTTCCTTCTTTATACGGTGTAACGTGATCTTCACGAAAACGTGGAAAGCTTAGAAAACTTTGTCACGTCTTTGTGGAGGGGCTGGGTAAAGAACAAATATAAAAAGATGAGAGGAGTAATAATTTTCCTTCTTTATACGGTGTAACGTGATCTTCACGAAAACGTGGAAAGCTTAGAAAACTTTGTCACATCTTTGTGGAGGGGCTGGGTAAAGAACAAATATAAAAAGATGAGAGGAGTAATAATTTTCCTTCTTTATACGGTGTAACGTGATCTTCACGAAAACGTGGAAAGCTTAGAAAACTTTGTCACGTCTTTGTAGAGGGGCTGGGTAAAGAACAAATATAAAAAGATGAGAGGAGTAATAATTTTCCTTCTGTATACGGTGTAACGTGATCTTCACGAAAACGTGGAAAGCTTAGAAAACTTTGTCACATCTTTGTGGAGGGGCTGGGTAAAGAACAAATATAAAAAGATGAGAGGAGTAATAATTTTCCTTCTTTATACGGTGTAACGTGATCTTCACGAAAATGTGGAAAGCTTAGAAAACTTTGTCACATCTTTGTGGAGCGGCTGGGTAAAGAACAAATATAAAAAGATGAGAGGAGTAATAATTTTCCTTCTTTATACGGTGTAACGTGATCTTCACGAAAACGTGGAAAGCTTAGAAAACTTTGTCACATCTTTGTGGAGGGGCTGGGTAAAGAACAAATATAAAAAGATGAGAGGAGTAATAATTTTCCTTCTTTATACGGTGTAACGTGATCTTCACGAAAACGTGGAAAGCTTAGAAAACAAGGTTGATTTGAGAAATATAAGAGAATTGTGTCGTGAGCAGTGAGACAAACATTTGCATGATGTTGCCATGGCAACTGTTGACATCAGCAAATGGAGTCTTCAAAAACAATGATTTCGTTAACAGGAGACCAAAAGAGATCTAGAAGAATATAATGCCAGAGAGTGACCGTCTCTAAGCGCCGATGATCCTGTGTTTACACTATCCCTACTTAGATACATATGCTCTATCACAGATATAAATATACCAAACTACGATATATATATATATATATATATATATATATATATATATAAAATCAAATAACTTATTGAATAATAGCACTTACAGTAAGGGAAAAAAACGCAAGTAATTCGAAGATAAAAATATACAACGAATCACTGTCTAGGGGAAAAAAAATATATATATTGGAAAAAAACGGCTAACATTGTCATACCAATTGGAAAAAAATCAACAGATACGCAATTGATTGGTCAAAAGAAAAAAACACCGGAATTGCTGCTAAGCTACAAGTGCAAAAATGTGCTCAATACTAAGTAGAGCAAAATAGTGACAAAAATTATTTCGTGAGTCAGGAACTAACCTACTACAGTTTCGCCTAAGCGGCTCATCAGGGTACCTAATATATATATATATATATATATATATATCCTGCATGACCCTAGAGTAAGGATCTGATAAAGGGTCAGATGGCGACATAGCTGTTGTTTTTTGGAATATATTTACCTATACTCAGTGGGTAGATTGTTCGCCAATGGTCCGGGAGACCGGGGTTCAACCCCAGTTCGAGTCATACGAAAGACTTAAAAAATGGTACTTGATACCTCCTTGCTTAACACTCAGCATTGTAAGGTGAGGATCAAGGGTAAAGTGGAGCAATCCTTGGAATGGAGTAGCACCTTCCCCTACACCTTGGTGTAGAAGCTATTGAAAAGGGAGCCTTCGGGTCGCCCTCGACAACAGTCGCCAACTTTACTTTACTAATATAGAAGGAGAATGACTCATTAAGGGCTGCATATCTGATGTCAGTATAAGTGAGAAACTGATTGTTACCTAGCGCCGTTGACTTTGTGACTCCGCTATCTTAACGCCACCCCCCACATATATATATATATATATATATATATATATACACGGATGCATTCGTGGTGTAATATATATATATATATATATATTTTCATCATACAACGTGTGAAAGCACGTGCGATACCCTAGCCTCATCAGCCGTCAACCGGGGTGATAACACAGTTTCAGTAGCTCAAGGCGGTACTGCCACTCCTGGCGTTACCGAGCAGCTTTTGCCACAGGATAGGGTATTTAAAAGAAATATATATCTATGTATACATTTCTTTATATATATATATACACGGATACATTCGTGGTGTAATATATATATATATATATATAAATACATATATTCTAGAGGCAAATTCATGGTCTTGTGAAACTAACGTATGTCATATTTCAAAGTGGTGTAATGGTTAATGTAGGAGAAAATAGTCAAGACGACATGGTTTCTAATCGTGGATGAGGGTGTTTACTTTTCACATAGCGCTTGTGAAATATATGGGTAAATAGTAGAGTAGACTACCATCTTTAATCTCTGTATTGGAGGATTGGAAATACGCATCCGCGTAATTATTATAACCCTAAGGACAAGGATATAGACGTACATTTTCTTTTTTTAATTAGAGGAATTATATTGTGAATTGAATTATCATAACTAGAAAATCCTCATGGGAAGACGTGGTCCTGGAGGTGACCATGTCCTCTGTAAAGAGTACGGATGTAACTTGCAAGACACATTCAGGTTAAGTCCGCGCAATTATCATGACTAGTTGATTTGGCATCACTTGTGTTCGATGTGAATTGGTGGTCAGTGGTAGAGTTTCAGCTCTGCTTTCTGTTGTCGCTGGTTTGATCTCCTGTCGGGGAGATCACGGTATACACTGCTGTTGAGACCAAATAAGGTCGGAGCAGCTGTCCAGTGTTTCCGTATGTCGTGTGCAAGTGTTTGCCGGATTTTCTGGTCATGATAATTCAATTCACAATATAATTCCTCTACATAAAAAAAGAAAATGTGCTTTTAATTTCATTCTATATAATTACGTTCTACACGTGTTTCAGACTTTATAATTGTCTCCAGGAGGCTAAAATGGCAAGGGAATTCTTTTTGGCTTTTATAATGGAGATTTTTTCGATATGGTTGTAATTCTTTTAAATTCCAAGATTTGCGTCTGTGAATGTCCTGTCGGAGTTAATTATATATATATATATATATAGTAAGTTGGTCGACCGTAGTCGAGGGCGATCCGATAGTTTACTTTCAATAGCTACTACACTGAGGTATAGGGGATAGCGCAACAACTTTCCTTGGATTACTCTACTTACCCTTTATCCGTACCTTATAATGCTTAGTGTTTAGCAAAGAGGCATCACGTACCATGTTTTAATCTTTGATATGATCTTCCGGACCATTGCCGAACACTCTAATCATTATGCCAATGGGCCAGTGCAATATATATATATATATATATATAATATTTGACTATAGTTTGATGAAGACACCATCGTAATCTTGTCTTGGTTATGACAATAAAATGGATTTAGAAGTGAGGCTCCACTTCTGGAGCGCAAATGAACGGACGTTTTTCGTGGTATAATGATTAACAATGGAGGTGCCCGTGGTGTAATGGTTGTCGTCGTAGGAAATGGACACGGCGGATCGAGTTCAAATCCTGGACGAGACTGTTTGCATTTCATATTGCACTAATACCCTTGGGAAAGGTATGAATCCAATAATTCTCCCTCCAGCTAAGGAAAACTCTGAATTCAAACCTGTTAAACTCCGCTTAAAAATTGACCTTGTGTCATATCCTGCCCGGGCGGAGTGGTTGGTAAATAGGATAATGATTAACAATTCAGCTACCAGATAAGTGAGATCAATTCTCACCCGGTCAAATCAAGCCCAGCTTTGTAAGTGACGACAAATGCAAATTAGCAGGTACCTCCCGTGGTGTAATGTTCAGCAATCTCGACTGGCAGAGTGACGAGGGTATGATACAAAATTCAAATTGTGGTGAGGCTGTAGTTCTTGAGCTCTTGTAAGTGTGGAGTTGCCTCTTTGTGGCCATTACTACCAACTCCACTATGATCCAGAGTAGTTGAACTTGCTAGGACACTATCCATGGATCAAATACATCTGTTTGAAAATTATAAGTATAAAATATGGATGCTGTCAACGAGGTTTATACGCTAACTGTATCTCCAGCAAAGGGATTAGACCCCTAAAATGTGGTGTCCTAGAAATTACACTAAACTGCACCTAAAATGTAGTGTCCTAGAAATTACACTAAACTACACCTAAGATGTGGTGTCCTAGAAATTACACTAAACTGCAACTTAAATATTGTGTCCTAGAAATTACACTAAACTGAACCTAAAATGCAGTGTCCTAGAAATTACACTAAACTGCACCTAAAATGTTGTGTCCTAGAAATTACACTAAACTGCACCTAAGAAGTGGTGTCCTAGAAATTACACTAAACTGCACCTAAAATGCAGTGTCCTAGAAATTACACTAAACTGCACCTAAAATTTTGTGTCCTAGAAATTACACTAAACTGCACCTAAAATGTTGTGTCCTAGAAATTACACTAAACTGCACCTAAGAAGTGGTGTCCTAGAAATTACACTAAACTGCACCTAAAATGCAGTGTCCTAGAAATTACACTAAACTGCACCAAAAATGTTGTGTCCTAGAAATTACACTAAACTGCACCTAAAATGCAGTGTCCTAGAAATTACACTAAACTGCACCAAAAATGTTGTGTCCTAGAAATTACACTAAACTGCACCTAAAATGCAGTGTCCTAGAAATTACACTAAACTGCACCTAAAATGTTGTGTCCTAGAAATTACACTAAACTGCACCTAAAATGCAGTGTCCTAGAAATTACACTAAACTGCACCTAAAATGTTGTGTCCTAGAAATTACACTAAACTGCACCTAAAATGTTGTGTCCTAGAAATTACACTAAACTGCACCAAAAATGTGGTGTCCTAGAAATTACGCTAAACTGCACCTAAAATGCAGTGTCCTAGAAATTACACTAAACTGCACCTAAAATGTTGTGTCCTAGAAATTACACTAAACTGCACCTAAAATGTTGTGTAATAGAAATTACACTAAACTGCACCTAAAATGTTGTGTCCTAGAAATTACACTAAACTGCACCTAAAATGCAGTGTCCTAGAAATTACACTAAATTGCACCAAAAATGTTGTGTCCTAGAAATTACACTAAACTGCACCTAAAATGCAGTGTCCTAGAAATTACACTAAACTGCACCTAAAATGTTGTGTCCTAGAAATTACACTAAACTGCACCTAAAATGTTGTGTCCTAGAAATTACACTAAACTGCACCTAAAATGTTGTGTCCTAGAAATTACACTAAACTGCACCTAAAATGTTGTGTCCTATAAATTACACTAAACTGCACCTAAAATGCAGTGTCCTAGAAATTACACTAAACTGCACCTAAAATGTTGTGTCTTAGAAATTACGCTAAACTGCACCGGATGGTGAGGCTCCAATGCTGGAGATTACTAACAGGTGCACTCTGACCCTGCTTGTTTCACTATCAAGGTTAAAGAACTCAGTCTGCCCAACTTCTTTCTCATAGCTTGATTGAGAATAGATGGATGCATACTTTTCCCCAAAGGTATTAGTGCTATGCAAAATACAAACTGCTTCGTCCAGGATTTGAACCCGGGTTTCCGTATCGATAGGTCAAATTGATCTGTTTAAAAACTCTTCAGATTCAATTGGACCATATCCAAAATTCATCTTAAGAACCCCCCCCCAAAAAAACAAAAAAAACAACAAACAAACAAAAAAAACCAGCAAAAAATGTACAATGAACGCAATTTCCCATCTTCAAGATATAAAATAACCCAAAGCGGGTTGAAATGCCGTTAAAATCAATTGACCAACCAATCAACGAAAACCTTTTTGGCTATAACTACCTGGTCAATTCGGTGATACTACTAGTTAGAACTTTTTGAAAATTATTCGTACGATATCATCATCATCATGTCGTGCCGCAGGCACAGATATCCCTGATCCTCTCTCGCCACTTCTCCCTATCGTTCAACGCCTCTGGTAGGTCTTCAGGGCTACATCCCGTATCCTCGCATAGCTGTTGTGTGTATATTCGAGCTGGTCGTCCTGCTTTTGCTCGGCCATAAGTGGGGGTCCATAAGAGTACATCACTTATGAGCTCGTCTCTGCTTCTCCAGCAGTGTCCTGCATGTCTGGCTCGTCTAGCTTGGATAGTTTTCGTGATGGGAAGTAGGTGGCTGTATAGTTGGTGCCTTGTGGGGTGTTGCCGCCAGGACTTGTTCCATATTGCTCGCAACATCCTTGTGTAATTGCTGTCTAGCTTCTCCTGCCGTTTAGTTAGCTTCCTGGTAGTGCATCCATATAGCAGTATCGATACGACCGCTGGCTAGAAGAAACTGCGTTTCATTTTATCGGTCTGGTCTGATTTCCATATGATTGATAGCCTATTGATAGCTGTCCATACCTTCGTTAGCCGTGTGTCGAGGTCTTTTTCGGTTGATGAGACACTGCTTTCTAGGTAGGTGAATTTGTCTACCAGTTTCAGAGAGGTTCCGTCTAGTGTGGAAATATAACCTGTTTGATTATAGCACATATATTCCGTTTTGTGTGCATCGACATAGAGGCCAATGCTTGCGGCGGCTCGTTCCAAACTATGCAGTAGTGCTTCGACTTGGTTGGGTGTATTTGCCAGTATCGCTATGTCATCGGCGTAGTCAGCGTCGGTAATTGTTTTTGCAGGGTACCTTCTGCTTCTTTTCTTTGTCAGCTCGAAGCCGTTCTCTCTGATTTTGTCAATCGATGTTCTAAGCACGAAGTCTAGACAGATGATAAAGAGGTATGGAGCTAGCGTGTCCTTTTGCAGTACTCCTGCTACAATGTCGAAGTATTCGTACGATATATGAATGCAAAAATCCATATAACTATGTGCAAGCAAATGATTGAATAGAAATAGTTGCTTGAAACCACTTAATTACTCGCAAAAAAGACTGACTTCGGCATTTTACAAGCGTTGAAATCAAGCCGAAAGAGTAAACGTATCGTCGACTGACTGTCATTGGAGACTGAATAAATGAATTCACTTTGCTATCAAGATGGATCTGATGCCGCTTAGAAGTCAAACGGATCACTCTGTAAAATTAAATTAGACTTGATGTTGGTATTGAGTCCCTTAATCCGCCAATAAATTAATAATCTTTCTTGATTTCACACTGGTTTGCTTTCAGCTGTAATTTTATGGCCTTGTCTATCGTCGTCCTCACGATCCACCAAATCAGTATAGAAGGAAAGAATATGGAGAGTGAGGAAGAGAGGGAAGAGAGTGAAAAGAAAAAGATAGAGACAGAGAGAAAAAAGAGAAAATAAAGAAAAAAGAATGAGAAAGGGAGAGTTAAGTGTGATTAAAAAGCAGCTGGAGATAACCAGGGATAAAGAGTGGAAAAGATATATATATATATATATATATATATATATATATATATATATAGATAGATAGATAGATAGATAAACAGAGAGAGAGAGGGGGGAGGAGTAGATGGACCCAGAGTTAGAGACAGTGAAAGAGAGAAAGCAGAGAGAGAGAGGGGGAGAGAGAGAGAGAGAGAGAGAGAGAGGGAGAGAGAGAGAGAATGAGAAAGGGAGAGTAAAGAGTGGTTAAAAAGCTGGAGAGATCCAGAGATAAAGAGTGGAAGAGAGAAAGCAGAGAGAGAGAGAGAGAGAGAGAGAGAGAGAGAGAGAGGTGATTAAAAAGCTGCTGGGAAGACCCAGAGTTAGAGACAGTGGAAGAGAGAAAGAAGTAAAAAAAAAAAAGAAAGCAAGAATCAGACAGGGAGAGCAGACTGGGATTAAAAAGGAACTGAAGAGAGATAGAGATAGAGAGAGAGAAAGAAGAAGAAGAAGAAGAAGAAGAAGAAGAAGAAGAAGAAGAAGAAGAAGAAGAAGAAGAAGAGAAAAACAAAAAAAGAATGATAAGAGTGAGTGGGAGAGAGAAGGCGTGCGTATAAGACGAGAGATACATTGACAGAAAGAAAGATTGACTGACAAAATGTAAGGGAATGGAAAGAAAGATTAGAAAAGGATAAAGGAGAAGGGAGAAAGACGGAAAAAAGAAAGAGATCAAGAGAGAGAGAGAGAGAGAGAGAGAGAGAGAGAGAGAGATAGATAGGAAGGGAGGGAGATAGAGAGAGAGAGAAAGGGAGAGAGAGAGAAGGGGGGTAAAAGTTAGAGAAAAACGAAAAAACAAGCTATTAGAAGAGTGAGAAAGGGAAATTAGAGAAGGAAGTCGTCATGTGGTTTGTTTTCCTCGTCAAATAACCCCATAAATAAATGAAAAACTTTTTTTAAGGGGCATTTGAAGCAGCGTTTTATGATTGACTCAACTGGAGTCAATAGACATTTTCAGAACCCATAAAAAAAATGAAAAATCATTAAGTTACCCCCGCTTGAAATATAAACGAAAATTAATCATTAGGGAAAAGTAAAGTAAAATAAAATTTAAAAAAAAGTTTTAAATATTTGCTTTAGAATTTAATTTTGAGAAAAAAACATTTTATCTGACCAAACAGAAAAAAAGTTGCTTTCAAAAAAAATATTCGATCCCGTCAGATTTCCCGTTAGAATCATTGGTTGCGTAATGGCTAACGTAATGGACTTCGGCCACAAAGTGAGTGAGTTCGAAGTCTGCTGTTGCGTTCACTTATGAATTAATGAATGCCCTTGGGAAAGGTATGAAACTCCTGATCCTCCAAAATATGGGTTAAATAGTCTCGCTGCTCTGCTTCTACAAGGAAAGCTTCGGCTTTGAATAAGCCACAAAAGTTGATATGCCATTCAACAAAGAAGTCAAACCCAAATCAATAGTTGCAGGAAGTTTCTTTCTTTCTTTCTTATTGTAATGTTCATCACGCTAATTTTCTTTCTTTCTTTCTTTCTTTCTTTCTTTCTTTCTTTCTTATTGTAATGTTCATCACGCTAATTTTCTTTCTTTCTTTCTTTCTTTCTTTCTTTCTTTCTTTCTTTCTTTCTTTTAACCTCATTTCTTTTTCTTTTTTCTTTTATCTCTTTTTTCTTTTCTTTCTTTTGCCTTCATTTTCTTTTTTTTTTAATCTCTTTCTTCCCCATACAAATAATGTCAGTAAATAACCTTAAAATTCGATAATTTTTCTTTCTTTCTTTCTTTCTTTCTTTCTTTCTTTCTTTCTTTCTTTCTTTCTTTTCCCCCTGGGATACGTCGTAGGATACAGACATTAATTTGGTCTAAGTGTGCAAAAGAGATGAAACAATAAGCCAGTTACTTTTTAGATAGCCTACATTGCACAAGTCCACGTTACTAAAAAAAAGAAATACCAGTTCATTTTGGTCTTGCATTAACCCCCTGTCCCCCCCCCAAAAAAAACAACAAAAACAAAACCAACAAACAAACAAGCAAGCAAGCAAAGCAAAGCAAAACAAAAATAAAAACAAACAAAAAACCAAAACAAACAAAATTAAAAACAAATAGCAAAAACAATAGTAAAAAATAATAAAAACAAAAACACCAAAGAAAACAAAAGAAAAAAGAAAAGAGGTAATAGGTATTTTGGGACAACATCATGTTTGAGATAATACCTTATTTTTAGAGACCTCTAGGCGGAGAGTCACTAAAGTGGTGAACTGTAGCCTCGAAGTTATCGAGTTCGAATTCCAGTCGCGCTATTTCCATCAATTTAGGACTAATCTGGTACACACGTACCGTGTAAGTGAAAAATTGATCCCTTGGTCCCAGGAGGAGCGACCCCCGGGCAATACCTGCTTTCCAGGTCTGAGTTCTTTGCTTGGAGCTTGAGATGCCCTAAAAATGGAGAATGCAGACATAATTAAACATGTTTTGTGACGCTGCATATGAGTCTCGGTTTGTGCACGTCTCTCCCCAATAAAATGATCTTGCACGAAATCCTACCTGGTGGGAGTTTGGATAAATTTTACCCTTCGGAAAGGTATGGAATCCATTATATACCCAACTATCGGTTAAACAGTATCGCCGCAGTTTTTCTACAAGGATGGCTTTGGCATTAAATAACCTATGAAGAATCTGTCTCCACCCTCATAGTGATAATAGCAAGACATATAGGGTTGCATAGGCTGGTGATGCGTTGCTGAAGTCTAGAAGAATGTTGATGGAGACAAAAACGTGATGAAAAGATGAAGACGAGTTCACATTAAGAAAAGAAAAAAAGTCAAACACGTAGTCACGGAAAAATGTCACTTACTTTATTCTCGGTGTTGCAAACTCCCTCTTACTCGATCTCAAAAACAGGGAAACTTGAAGTGGCTTTCATGAGTCGATGAAGGAAATATCTTTGGCTAATTCTTAGCCTGCTTTCAATAAAGATGCAGTTACACTAGCCCCGAAATTTAAGTCGTTATTTGTCGCATTGCCAGTTGTTAACTAACTACCTTACTTTTTTCGAAAATCTTCAACTGTTGGGGATGACTCTTTGTTATCGGTAACACAACCGAGCATAAGGTTCACTTGCGTTAGAAGGAAGTTAATACATTACAATGGGTAAGGCAATGACGGGGTGTAATGGTTACCGTTGTAGGAAATGGACACGGCGACACGAGTTCAAATCCTGGAAGAGGTTAATTGCATTTCACATAGCACTAATACCCTTGGAAAAGGTATGAATAATTCTCCCATCCAAATAAATATGGGTAAATAGTAGGGCAGACAGGGTTCTTTAGCATT
Organism: Sepioteuthis lessoniana; assembly: GCA_963585895.1. Classification (NCBI taxonomy): domain Eukaryota; kingdom Metazoa; phylum Mollusca; class Cephalopoda; order Myopsida; family Loliginidae; genus Sepioteuthis; species Sepioteuthis lessoniana. Next base: position 32,823 of record CAUZXS010004127.1, read on the forward strand.
GGATAGGCAATTAGTCTTGGTGAAGGAAAACTCTGAATTCAAATCTGTTAAACTCCACTTAAAAATTGACCTTGTGTCACATCCTACCCATGTAAATATATAAACTGGGTAAGGCAACAAGTCTAGAATGAAAGTCCTGAATTTAAAAACAGCTGTGACAGATTTAGTAGGTCAGAAGTGAGAACAATTAGCCAGAGAGAGAGAGAGAGAGAGAGAGAGAGAGAGAGAGAGAACAGATTGACGACGTCATCACTCCATAATACTTCTTTTCTAATTGGTCAACGTTTTCAATTCATTCTAATATCAAATGATGTTTGGGCAGACGCTGTGTATACATTGTATACATTGAATATACAAGTATATTCTAACAATTAAAATAAATAAATAGATTAATAAAACGTTTTTTTCAAAAGCAAATTTAGCAGGATTTTATTATTTCTGCTGGAAAGGGATACAATCAAAATAGATATTATTAAATATTATTTATTACCAAACATTACGCCATTGAAGTTCTCCATTCAAAAATAAAATACGTGGTGCTTTCAATAAGTTTCCAGACTTTTTTTGTACAGGCATTTAAAAATGTCGTACACTCTTGAAAATTCCGTGTGTTATTGCTATACATCTTATGAGATGACTGACCAATTTTTATGATTTCAAGTTCAAATGAACAGCTACAGCAGCAATTGGAATACACCATACTAAAGTCTGATTGTCACAACTGGTGAATTTCAAAAATGCAATCTGACACTTTTGAAGAACGATATGCAATAAAATTCTGTTTAAACTTGAAAACGTATGGAATGCTTCAGACTGCTTTTGGAGCATCTTGCATGAATCGAGCATCGGTTTTGAGTGACATAAGAGATTCAAAGAAGGCAGGGAGTCTGTGAGGGATGAGAGGTGTGGGATGAGGAAGGAAGTCAATACACCACAGTTGATTGACCAAAGGGTTAGAGTTAGGGTTACTATGTTGAAGTTTTTAAGTTCAGAGTTCAGCTAGAGATTCCTTGAGAAGAGGCCAGCCCTCTTCGAATCGGGTCAGTGGCATTTCCACCAGGACAATGCACCAGTCCACAACTCCATCCTTGTCACAAACTATTTGACCAAGATGGGCATCAAGACAGTTCCTCAGCCTCCCTCTAGTCCAGACTTTGCTCCCTGTGACTTTTGGTTATTCCCTAAGCTCAAAGGCTCTCGTTATGAGACAATTGAGGAGATGAAAGAGGCTCTGACGAAGGTCATTGACACGCTCACACAATAGGACTTCCATGGGACCTTCCAGAAGTTGTTAGAACGGTACAAGTGCATTACAGCCGGAGGAGATTACTTCGAAGGGGACTAGAGTTTCATGTGTGTACTATCAATAAAAGTGTCCATACGAAAAAGTCCGGAAACTTATTTAATGATCCTCGTATATTACTTTTGGAACTCCCCCTCCACAAAGTATGAAATGTCTTAATGTCAATTCTGACTTGAGGGGAAGTAGGAAAAATACCAATATATTATTTTTGGACGGCTCCATTTTCATATTTTTAGACTGCTAAATATTTATATTTTTAGAGTGCTGCATATTCATATTTTTTACACTGCTACATATTCATATTTTTAAACTGCAATATACTCATATTTTTGGACTGCTATGTATTCAGATTTTAGACTACTACATATTCATATTTTTGAACTGCTACATATTCATATTTTTACACTGAGAGAGTTCACCAATGGCCCGGGAGACCGGGGTTCAGTTCCAGGTCGAGTCATACGAAAGACTAAAAAAATAGTACTTGCTACTTCCTTGCTTAACACTCTGCATAAAGTTGGTATCAAGGTCAAAATGAAGAAATCCAGGGAATGAAGTAGCGTCTTTTCCTACATCACAGTGTTGTAGCCATTGAAAAGGGGGCCTTTGGGATGCCCTCGACTATGGTCGCCAACTTTACTTTACTACTTATATATTCATATTTTTAGACTGCTATATATTCATATTTTTAGACTGCTATATATTCATATTTTTAGATTGCTAAGTGATGTACTCCTGTGGATCCCTTCCCATGGACAAGCAAAGGCAGGTCGTCCAGCTCGAACCTACATACAGCAGCTCTGTCCCGATACTGAGGATCTGCCGAAAGCAATCGACGTTAGGGAGGCGTGGCGAGAGAGGGTCAGGAATATCCGTGCTGATAGCGCGACACGATGATGAGGATGATATATTCATATTTTTGCTGAAAGAGTTTCAATGCTGAACAACAGAAATATTACAAATTTTACAAATACTGATGCACGCGTTGCGTAACGGTTATCGTCCCAAAGAAAAGAAATCGACGACCCGGGTTCAAGTTCTTCATGAGGCTGTTGGTGTTTCAGTTTGCACACATGCCTTTAGGAAATGAATGGATCCATCCCTTCTGCTTCCAACTATGATTAAATAGTAGGCCAGACTGCGATCTTTAGGCCTTGGTAGGGCAACTAATCTTGGCGAAAGAAAAAGCTATGAATTCAAAGCTTAGGGGAAGTATTGTTAAGAGAATCTGTTGCATATTCATGCACCATTATTCTGCGACACGGTCATCCAAAAAGTGTTTGGTTTTACAAAAGCCTTCAGCATTTCGCTCTGTCTGCAGGAAATAGAATACACCAACTGCATCTCTACTAAGATCCAGTAGGATCACCTCACCATTCAAAAAAAGCATGTTCTGGGTACAACACTAAACTCTATCCGGTCACTAGGTTCCAGTTCTGGCGCAGTGAGGCGTGCGGAATCACCTTTTTATTGCTATTACTCTCATGTCCACTCAGACCTGATGCGGTCATACCTAATAGTGACCCTTTCATGGGTCATATAGATATTTTTGACAATTATAAGAATTAGAAAGGATTACTTGAAACATATAATAGTATTTAAACAAATGATTATGATTAAATAAGATTAATTATTCTAAACCAGAAACTTATGCATAAATTATAAGCTTAAACTATTTGAAACTTTACAATTGTGTAGCTGAGAGGATCCCATTCATTGATTAAATAGATCTGAAAATTATTAGCATTACACAGAAATTCTTGAACTTATACAAATGGTATACAACAAATTTGTATTAGATTGGCTTCATTGTTTAATGGTGAATCAACTCTTGTGAGTAATCTAATGCCAAAGCCATCCTTGGAAAACGGCAATGATACTTAACATATAGCCTCGGTGATAACAGGGTTCATAGCTTTCCCAAGGTGAACATAACAGTGGGACTGGAGTTCAAACTTTCTTACTCGGAGGTCACAGTCCAGCACTTTATGCCACGGGGTCTCGCATGACAATCTGGATTAGGAATTAAAACTTGAAGCTATTGTTATATATTGACCCTTGACCGAGCCGTCAACCAGAGATGCACCTGTGTAAATAAGCGGATGAAGAAGCGGAAGCAAGTGGGCGTTATGAAAGAATATAGGCAGGTGCCGGTGGCAGTTGAGTTAGTTGGTGACAGGAAGGCCAAAGTGAGGGTCAGCTTGTAGACTGAGTGTTATGGAATAGCCGAGGGATTTCGGTTCATGCCTTTGAGTTTAGTTAGGCTGAGAACCTTTCGGCTCAGCACATAGGTTAGTTAGGTGCAACATTGAGGCAGGTGTTAACGCGGGCGCGCGTGGGTGGATGGAGGTGTCACTCAGATGTCATAATAGTCCGAGACGAAACGCGGTGACAGGGTGCGGGTGACGTCACGCACCGGAAGCGCGCGTAGGCTTGGGTGAGAATTTGAAAAGAGAGTTGGGTACTAGACGCCAAACGAGAAGGATCGATTTTGGAGCTCGCAGGCGTGAGGCGAACTTGCGCCCTATGGGGGCTGCACGAGACGGGGGCTGCACAAGATGGGGGCCAAATGAATAAGACAGCATAGAATATTGTGTCTCTCCTCCTTACGTCGAAACCTTTAACTCAAAGTTAATAAAAAGGTTTCGTACCTGAACAAGAAGTCGTTAAGTGTTTTCGAATTCTGAGATTCCTATATTCTTTATATGTTCTATTGTTATGAACATTATATGTCCATTTCGCACATAGCGTTAATTGCGAATATGGTACATGAGGGCTGTGGCCCTCAGCGACCCCCGGTTGAGCAACCCCAGACAAGATGAAGAAGAAGTGCTAAGTGGGTTCTTGAAGATAACACAGCGTGCCATGGTCAAGAGGAGAAGTTGGGTCAATATAGCAAACTGTCTCTGTCTCCACCCATCTCTCACACACCACAGAAACATCAACCCTTTCGAGAATAAAGTGTGAGATATATATGTTTTTATAAAGAAATGTGTTCGTTCGTTCTTTGAAGTTCGTCATTATCTTTGATTATGTTTCTCTTTGTATATGTATGTGGCTATACAACACTATTAGTGTCTACAAAGGATCATTATTAATAGTTACTTTAAACCATATAATTTATTGAAATACATGAAATTATTGATTAAGTAAAGTTATCTTAAGTCATATAATTCTTTGAAAACTGATTTCTCCATCAATAAGGGTTGACATGCCGTAAAACTAACCAATCAATGAAACCAAACCAACCCTTTTCGAATTCTGCTGAAATAACATTTCTTTGGATCAAGTCAGCAATGGTCCTTTTTGGTCAAAAGCAAATCCATGTTATTATGTTGCATACTGACCCTTGACCGAGCTGTCAATCAAAGACGCACCTGTGTAAATAAGCAGAAGCAGTCACAGAAATTGTTGGCGTTATGAAATGATATATGCAGATACCCATGTCAGTTGAGACAGTTGGAGTCAGTGAAGGCTTGAGAGAGAGAGAGAGCCAGTTTGTAGTCAGTGATAGCGTCCCACTGAGGACAGCGGCTCTCATCGGCCTTCAGTTGAGCATCCTCGGCCGAGAAGCAGAAGAAGTGCTAAGTGGACAAGATAACACAGCATGCTATGGTCAAGAGAAGTTAAGGGTCAATATAGCAATATGTCTTAATCTGTCTTGTCTCCTTTCGTCCGTTTGTTTCACATACCACATAAACTCCAACCCCTTATGAAAGAATAAAAATACCTATATATTCTTATTAAGAAGTGTTGTCTGTCCTTCATCCTTCGACCGCTATATAACAATTACATTCTTTTTTTATTCTTTAGCAATGCTTTAAGGAGTAATCAATGATCTAATACGATCCTTACTATCATCGCGTTTAACTATTTCTGCAACTCTGATATTTACGTTTTTTACATCCGATACAGCCAGATTGAACAGATTTTCATTTCCTAGTCAATTACTGTAAGACTTATGGTCAAGTCACACTGAAATCACCGGTTTTCGTGTGAACACTGGACTTTACTATCGATGTGTATGATCAGAACTCAAGTGGTTGACTACTTAGTTACAAAAAGTGTCACGCTTCAAATTAAGTAAATAGCACCGTTTTTCATCCGATCAATGGAAGTAAGCAACAATGGGCATGTTCAGTACTCAAGTGGGTACAAAAAGTGTCACGCTTCAAATTAAGCAAAATTAAATAGCTCAGTTTCTCATCCGATCAATGAAGGTTAACAACAATAAGCATGTTCAGTACTCAAGTGGGTACAAAAAGTGTCACGCTTCAAATTAAGCAAAATTAAGTAAATAGCACCGTTTCTCATCCGATCAATGGAGGTAAGCAACAATGAGCATGTTCAGTACTCAAGTGGGTACAAAAAGTGTCACGCTTCAAATTAAGCAAAATTAAGTAAATAGCACCGTTTCTCATCCGATCAATGGAGGTTAATAACAATAAGCATGTTCTGTACTTAAGTTGGTAGCCATTTATTAAGAGCCATGTAATAACTACCCACTCTGACAGCAACGGTTTCCATCATTTCACGGAAATTAAACTGTGTTGAGATTTGGTGACCGCTTACCTTATTTTTCGGTATATAAAACGCTTGATTTACAAAGTCATTTGGGATCAACCGCTCACTGCGACCTGTTCAAGCTCAATGGCTATCGATTTCAAACTTTAATAGATAACCATCTAGTCATAGTGGAGCCTAGTCAGCTTGGGCAGTAGAATACCCCGACTGTATCTGCAGAGGTGTAAGACCCCCCCCAACGAATATATCATTAAATAATCTAATGGGGATGCTCCAGTAATGCTGGAGATTTGGGGAATGCGGACTACCCCTTAATTGCCATCCCTCCCAGTTCCACTCGGGCCCAGAGTAGTTGCATCTGATAGGATCTATATATGGGTCAAATAAAACTGTTTGACATTTAAACTGAGTGCAAGCAAATGGCTTGTACTAAATTGAATTGTTAGAAATAGAAATATTTGTTAATTTAATTGTGTGTAAACATTTAGGTGATGTTTAATTGAATTGTTTGTGATTGAGAGCAATACTTGGAACCATTTAACTTTGTTGATTTATATTTACAAATAATATATATATATATATATATATATATATATATATATATATATATATATATATATATAAATATTTGGCATTAAATAACCTGCAATAGTTGATATGCCGTAAAACCAAACCAAACCAAACAAACTAGTCATAATACCAACGAATCGAACGCTGTTTGATGTGGACAGAGAATTATTCGAAGTTAAATGTGCGTTTTGTATTCCAAAAAATACCGTAGGTAATAATAGAAAGAGGTGTAAGCAAAGCTTAAAAAATAAGTTATCTCTGACCTTTCTGTCAGATATAGAGCTGTCCGGTCTGTATCTCGAAATCCCAAATATTCATGATATGACTTAAAAAAAAAGGCTCAATATTGTTGAAGAGCTTATTCATTCAGGAAATCAATACGGCAACATTCCTGCAGCTTGAAGCGATTTGCTTTTCAAAAGATAAATATTGATTTTCGATTCAATTTTTTCTGGTAGTTTTGTTGACGTTTGGATTGAGTTCAGTGACAATATATATATATATATATATATATATATATATATATATATATATATATATATAAAATCATCCGGTAACAAATACAATAAAAAAAATTGATCGATTGTTCCCTAATGTTTTGCTATCGTTAAAAGGAATTTTTCTTTAGTTTTCAATTGAATAACTAAATATTTAGATATTTATTTAAAAAAGGGGAAAAAAGAAAAGAAAACGAATTAAAATAAAAACCAATGAATTGGGAGAAAAAGGAAAAAAGAAACAAGAAAATGAAAATAAAAAATAAAAAGTTGAATAAAAAATGCTGTGTATCTGATGGATTTTGTATTTTGAAATGTTCAGGAAGGCATTTTATTGATTAAAAAACTTAAATACTACTTATTTTCCTCTTTTATAAAAACGTTTCAGTTTTTTCATTTATCTATATACTCGTGTAATTGACGACTCTTAAAAACCAGTTCTCCTCAGAAACTAGGGGTCGTTCTTTACACGAGATGTGTTTTTGAAATGTTGAAATTTGCACAAACGTCATATTCCAGCATAACAGATACTTTAAGTCATTAGGTATTTTTGTAATATCAGTAGGAGTTTGAAAAAGAAAAAAAAAATGAAATAAATTCAAAGAGTGTAGAAATTCCCAGAAGCCCCGGACAAATAGTAGGGGATGCGAATGTCCGGAAAGGATCGTCCTCGTTCAAAAGAGAAATTTGACCTCATTTCAACCTCAACCGTTGCACTGAATGCACCATACTTCACGCGGCCGCTCGCAGAGAATACATATGCTGATTAGGTTTATTTTAAACCTGATACCTAGCGATGTCTGCAGCTAGCGGACAAACACTGCTGAAACATACATTATAAAAAAACACCCATTAGACACGACCATATCGACTCTGGACGTATCAACCTCTGAAAACGAATTGTGCATTTAAAGCCTTATTGGGTAGAAAGGAATATTCTCTTATGGTCCAGGAAGTGATTTCCTCGCCATAGAGTAGCCGTATGAAACCCCCAAAATAAAGTTAAAATTGAAAGGTATCTTGGTTTCTTTTCTTTTTCCTTCTTTAATTCTTTTGCAGCCTTCTACGGACACCGAAGAAGTCAGCGAATTAAATAGCTAGAGAGGAAACCAATGGAGTCAGATATCTTAGCCCCAAACCGACTACTGCCAAACAAACGAAACAAAGTAACACCAACCAAATAATCCCCTAGCCCCATATGTCCAAGTAAACATGTTAAGCTCCATCAAGGTCTTGATTACATTCTTTGATTTCTTTGATTTTGATTGTATTATAGTAGTTTTAACCGGCTCATTGGTCTAGTGGGTAGAGTGTTCCCCAATGGTCCGGGAGACATGGGTTCAATCCTAGGTCGCGTCATACCAAAGACTTTGAAAATGGTACTTGATACCTCCTTGCTTAGCACTCAGCATTATAAGGTACGTATCAAGGGTAAAGTGGAGCAATCCAGGGAAAGGAGTAGCACCTCATACACCTCGGTGTAGTAGCTATTGAAAAGGGAGCCCTTTGGTCGCCCTCGACTACAGTTGCCAATTTTACTTTTACAGTAGTTTTGAAAGTATGAATAAGTGTTTGAGTGTTGAATTGTTAGTGGAATATTTTTTCAGGTGTTCTAGGAGTTTATCATTATAAAACCTGAAAAAACATTCCATTAAAAAACCTAAAGAGTGATTTTGAGTCTCAGTGGGTGCTCCATTCACATGGTCTTGTGTCATATATGTTTTCTGACAAAAGCTATTAGCTAGAAACATACATGTATGTAAGAACGAAATAGATAATTCTTAAAAATACTCATAGTGAATCTATTCATTTTGAAATATTAACTTTTTTCTGTCTTTGGACCTACAACCCCAAAATTTATATATATATATATATATATATATATATATATATGTATTAGTCTATTAAAATATGTATATGTAAAGTGACTAATATATATATACTCATTGACTTATAAAGATAAGAGAAGAAAGCCCACCCAAAAATGTAAATCATAGAAACGAAATTGTAGACTAACAAAAAAAAAAAAAAAAACAACAACAAAAAAGGGCTATGCAATGAAATATAAAAATGAAAATATAAAAATACATTCAAAATACAGAACTAAAAATCTTTATTCGATATAAAATAACATAAGAAAAGTTGAAATGTCGTTAATATCAATCGCAGTTAACGCCCTTGGAAAGGTCCTCAAAGTCCGGGGAAAAAGAGAGAGACTAGGGAAGTAGAAGATGAGAGGAAGAATCGAGACAAACCAGACCACAGCACTGTTAAAATCGATTAGGATATTTAGAAGTATTCTAGAGAGCAGAGGAGAATTGCTGTAAGCCTAGCTTAAGGGAGAAACTAACAGTTAGAGCTGGTATGAAAAACTCACAATAATAGTAATAATAACGTGTGTATCGCTGTAAAGTCAATAAAACCACCCAACACCCAAAAGGCGTCAAATAGACTTGAAAAGCGAAGAAAGCCCAACCAAAAATGTTAATCATTGACTTGTACTTTGAAAGAAGAATGACAGTCTTTTAACTAAACCGTCTTTAAATGCATGTTAAATGCTATTTTGTCCTCGAATGTAAAATCTTAGCTGAATTTTATATGCTACTTAAATGAAAAGACGACCCTTAACTGGCAGCTTATTCTTCCAGGTGTATTATTTTAAAAGCAAGTTAAATGCCTTTTTATCCTGAGGGAAAAAATTGTCTGTAATTCTGTCGAATGTGTCTTTGAATCGATAAGATAGTATAAAATTCGAATATCTTCTAGATTACCAGGGCCTGTAAATAAGGTTAGATTACATTGTGTTCAGAACCAGATATAGAATAGGAATAAGAAGGCACTTAACCTCCTTGGGGATTGATATCACTAACAAGTAGTTCCCGCTTGATCAATGCCTTAATTAGCATATGTCAAGATAGCGACTCTGAAATGCCAGTAGACAAACCAAAACTTATAATAATCCAATGTAGTTTCAACTTAGAGTAATCACGGATTTATACTAAGTTAAAACTTATCCAATGTGAGCTTTTTTTTGCTACACTTGCGAGCCAAATTTCTGAAGGCATGGGAAGTAGTATGGTGAATGTGAACTATGACTGATTAACCAATCGATGTGCTACCGGCGTTCTTCACCCGATGCTGGGCGAATGAACCCCACTAGGCAACGGCCAGGATCAAACAGTTCAGTCAGGAAACTACTGCTACTTATCTACAAGTGTGGCGACTTCTGATGAGGTCAATCTAGCCTCCACTTCTGTTTTGTTTTTCTTAGTGTGACCCACCAAAGAGTTTTCTTATTTAAGAAAACTAGGTCACATCTGTATCGGGTGCGCAGATTTTAAACAACCTCTGGGTCTGGTATAGCTACAATATACCACCCATGATAAAAATGTCAAATCTAAATATAACACAATATAAGACCCAGGCAACAGGCCTGAGTGTCATGATCGGCAGGTGCTCTCTTGATTGCCAACATAGGAGACTCGGTCGTCATTCTACGAATATTGGCTGTTCTTTTTTTAGTTACACGAACGACGAACCAAGAAACCACTCAAATCTGAGACGTAAATGCAAAACATGGACTAAGAGAATACAACCAACTTGCACTGCACTGCTATTTAAGAAGCAATCCTACACTACGAGGATATAGAAAAAGAATGGTAGAGATCTGGCGAGAATGGGCAAGTTTCCAGACACAAGCCAAAGACTCGCGGACCATGTTGAAATAATAAGGAAATGTTGATTTTTTGTCCTTGAAATACTAGAAATACGCCAGAAAACAAATAATGAATAAGAGACTAATAGAGTATCAGACACACTATTTTTTGACAAACAAGAACAGTCTAACTGAAATGAAGTACCAAATTCGGAGAATAGAAACACCACACCCCCAACAACGGAGAGTAAACAGTAACACAAGAACAAAAAATAGATTTAGAATTACCTTGCCACCACTAAGAAACATACAATGGAGAACAATCAAGATAGTAACGGAAAAATAAATCAATTATTAACATATATACCGACAAAAAACATAACCGAATTAAATGAACTAATCTATGCAGGAGTAAAATTAGTGTGTGAAAATCGGGGTTCTTTTAAAGAGTACGAACAAAAAATCAAAACCTGGATGGGAAATTCGACTGGAAACGCAGATAAAAAAACCCTACAAAAACACATAAAAGCGATACAACAAAGGAAAAACGCTGAAACATGTCGGGACAAAAAGAAAAAAAAAAGGAACACAAGAAAAAACAACAATACAACTTGATGAAATAAACAGAAAGCACTGGCGGAAGAAGGAAGATTAAAAAGATATTGACAAAGGGTAAAGCAATACAGACGAAACAGGACATTCCAAAACAACGAAAGAAAATCCTACAAACAAGCTAGGGGAGATGACACGAACACATATCAACAACCGGACGCAAGAGAAACTGAACAACTCCGGTGTAAAATATGGAAACCAAGAGAACAGAACAAAAAAGCCAAACGTATAAGCAACATGGCAGAAGAGTTAGAAGGACTTGAAGAAGAACCAAAAGCGAAAATACACATAGATTTACAAAAAATATCAAATTGGAAAACGCCATGCTATGATGGAATACATGGACTCAGGTTCAAGAAATTCATTCATGACAGAGAAGCACTCGAAATGAACAGATGTCTACAAGAAGCACACGTACCCAAATGGATGACCTAAGGAAGGACCACATTGACCCAAAAAGACCCCCGTAGAGGAAGCGCCCCAAATAACTACAGACCAATAACGTCCCTATCTATGATGTGGAAAATACTAACGGCATAAATAAGAGAAGATACTTAATTCTCGCTAAAAAGCCGCGTATTGTTCCTTGAGGAACAGAAAGAATGCCGTGAAGAATCCAGAGGCACAGGAGAATTACTCTACATTGATCAGCACATCCTCAACGAGAGCAAGAGAAGAAGGAAAAATCTGGCTATGGCCAGGTTTGACAATTAAAACGAGTATGATATTGTCCCGCAAACCTGGATAATAAACTGCCTCAAAATGTACAAAATATCAGATGAAGTCATAAACTTTACCGAAAAAAAAAACTATGAAAACATGGAGAGTGGAATTGACAGCAGGAATGAAAAGGTTTGCTGAAACTAAGATTCAAAGAGGTATATTCAAAGGGGATGCATTACCTCCATTACTATCTATAATTGCAATGATGCCACTCAACCACATATTTAGATAATGTACAGCTGGATATAGACTTCCTAAATCACATGTAAAGATAAATCACCTAATGTTCATGGACGACATCAAACTGTTTGCCAAAAATGAAAAAAGAACTGGAAATTCTAATACACGCAGTTAGAACATAGGGATGGAATTTAGCATAGAAAAATGCACCATGCCACTAATAAAAAACGGGAAATGATACATGACGGATGGAATGGAACTGCCATATCCAGACAAATTTAGAACGTTCGGAGAAAAAGAAACCTACAAATACTTAGGGATATTGGAAGCTGACACAATCAAACCAGAGATGAAAGAAAAAATTAAGAAAGAATATTTCAGAAGAACAAGAAAGTTACTCGAGACAAAACTATTGAGCAGAAACCTTATCAAAGGAATAAATACCTGGGCTGTCACCCTCGTAAGATATTCGGGGCCATTTTTGAAGTGGACCAGAGAAGAACTTAAGCAAATGAACCAGAAAACAAGAAAACTAATGACCATGCATAAGGTGTTACATCCCAGAGATGACGTTGACAGATTATATGTACCAAGAAAAGAAGGAGGAAGAGGACTTACCAGCATTAAATACTGTGTTGAAGCATCAATACAACGGCTTGAAGACTACATACAAAACGAGGGGGAAGACTGATCTCAGTCACCAGAAACAATACTGATAACACGAAGACCAACAGAACGACAATAACCAGAAAGCAAAAATGGGAATAAAAACAACTCTATGGACGTTTTAAGCGACTAATAATTAACACCTTACACAAGAAAATGTGGAGGTTGCTAAGAAAGGGAAACCTTAAGAGAGAAACGGAATCTTTATTGATAGCAACATAAAACAACGATATAAGGACCAATCATATCACAGCAAGAATAGATAAGACGCAACAAAACAGCAAATGTAGGTTATGTGGTTATATAGACGAAACTATTATTCACATAATAAGCAAATGCAGCAAATCAGCTTAGAAAGAGTATAGAACTAGACGCTACTGGGTAGGTAAAGCGATCCATTTGGAATTGTGCAAGAAATTTCAATTTGACCATACAAATAAATGGTATATGTACAACACAATGTCAGTCCTGGAGAAAGACACACACAAACTCCTCTGGGATTTTGACATCCAAACGGATCACCTAATCTCGGTCAGATAACCAGACCTTATAATAGTAAAAAAAAAAAAAAAGAGAACTTGCAGAATTGTGGACTTTGATGGACCACAGAGTAAAATTAAAAGAAAAGGAAAAGAAGGATAAATACCTCGATCTTACTAGGGGATTGAAAAAACTGTTGAACAGTAAAATGACGTTTGTACCAATTATAATTGTTGCTCTTAGTACAGTCACCAAAGAATTAATAAAGGGACTGGAGGACTTGGAAATAAAAGGACGAATGGAGACTATCCAAACTACTGCATTACTGAGATAGGCCAGAATACTGAGAAGAGTCCTGGAGACTTGAGGAAACTTGCTGTCACTCAGACTCCAGTGAAAGACCATCAGCGTTAGCTGATGGGTAAAACTCTCAAGAAGTAACAACAATAATTATTATAATAATTGGTCCTAAGAAATAAGAGGCAAAAAATTCTCTGGCACTTTCAGATACAACCGTATCATCCACTCTTGGCCGGAAGACCAGACCTTGTATCTAAGTAAAAAATGAATTTTGATCTAGTTGATTCTGCCATTACTGCAGACCATTGAGTGAAAATAAAAGAAAGCGAAAAAAGTATAGATACCTGGATCTTGTCAGAGAGCTATAAAAGCAGTTGAACATGATTTCATTGTAGTTGATGCGCTTGGGATCTTTTCAAAATCCTAGAAAAGAGACTGGGTGAACTGGTGATCAGAAGAAGAATCGAGACAATCTTGATCAGAGCACTCTTAAAATCTGATAGTATACCAAGAAGAGTTCTGAGGACAGTCGCTGTCACTTAGACTCCAGTGAAAGACCAACAGCTTCCAATTCTGTGAAAAACTCAGAAGGAAAATAATATTAATTATAATGAAGAAATATTTGGATCTTGCCAAAGAGCAGAAAAAATCGTGGAACAAGTGACGGTGATATCAGTTGTACTTGGCGCGTTTGGAATAACTCTTAATGATTTGGACAAAAGACTGGGGGGGGATAAGAGATCAGAGGAATAATCAAGACAATACAGACCACAGCATTGTTAAGATTAGCTTGACTACTGAGAAGAGTCCTGGAGACCTGAGGAGACTTGCTATCACTAAGACTCACGTGAAAGACCACCACCGTTAACTTGTGTGAAAAACTCACACATCATCAGAAGACCAGACCCAGTGCTAATTAAAAAAAAAAAGTAAGAAAAAAAGAAAGAAAAAAGACAACAGGCTGTTTTATAAATTTTGACGTTCTGACCGATTTCAGAGTGAAAATAAAAGAAAGCAAAAAGATAGACAAATACTGGGACCTTGCCAGAGAACTAAAAAGCTGTTTGAACATGAGGGTGACGGTCATTGCTGTTGGTGTGCTTGGAACGGTCCCTAAAGACTTGGAAGGGGGACTGGAAGAATTTGAAGTCAGAGGAAGAATCAAGACCATTCAGATTACAGCATTGTTGAGAACGGTCAGAATACTGAGAAGGATCCTGGCGACCTGAGAAGATTTGCTGTCATTTAGACTCCAGTAAAAATCCACCAGCTAACGTTGAAATGAAAAACTTTCAAGGAGTAAAATAAAAACAACAGAAAATAATAAATGAAACAATAGAGTAAGTAAAATTAACGAATCACAAAATTAATATAATATAGCAACGAGAATAATCAAGCAGTAGGGACTGCCTTTTCCAGAATGCCCCCCAAACTAGATCCCCTTTCTTACCATGTCCCAAAGAACTGTATATAAGGAGATATCCTCCACGTGAAAGCCTCTTGATCTAGTAATTGCAAAACTGACTTACCATTCGCAGTTGATTTAATGCAATTCTAAAAGAAACAACATTTCGACATTAAATGGTGGCTCTCTGAAACTAATTGACAAGTTCACCTACTTCGTCTCGTCTATGGAAAATGACATCAATATGCAACTAGCGAAGGCATGAACAGCTGTCGATAGGCTATCTATCTATATGGAAGTTAGACCTATCGGATAAAATAAAACGCAATTTTTTCCAAACAGCTGTCATGTTCATAATACTGTATGGATGCACCACTTGGACGCTGTCTAAGCGTAGAGAGAAAAAGATTGATGACAATTGCACAAGGATGTTATGAGCTATATTAAATAAATCCTGGTAGCAACATCCCACAAAATAGCCGTATGGCTACCTCCTACCTATCCCGAAGACCATACAAATTAGACGAACAAGACATGTGGAACACTACAGGAGAAGCAAGGACAAACTCCTAAGCGATGTTCTCCTATGGATCCCTTCACACGAACACGCAAGTGTAGGACAACTACCTAAAACTTATCTACCAAAGCTCTTTACGGACACAGGATGTAGCTTGGAAGACCTGCTGGAAGCAATGGATGATAGAGATAGATGGCGAGAGAGAGAGAGAGAGAGAGAGAGAGAGAGAGAGAGAGAGAGAGAGAGAGAGAGTTTGGGAAATCCGTGCGAGTAGCACGGCAAAATGATGATATATATATATATATATATATATATATATAAAGAGGTGCTTGTGGTGTAATGGTTATTGTCGTTGGAAATGGACACGGCGACACAAGTTCAAATCCTGGACGAGACTGATTGCATTTCATAAGCACTAATACCTTTGGGAAAGGTATGAATCCAATTATTCTCTCTCCAGCTATGTGTAAATAGTAGGGCAGACTGTGTTCTTCAGCCTTGGTGAGGCAACTAGTCTAGGATAAGGAAAACTTTGAATTCAAACCTGTTAAACTCTGCTTAAAGATTGACCTTGTTTCATATCCTGCCCGAGCGGAGGGGTTGGTATATATATATATATATATATATATATATATATATATATATATTGGCAACAAGTCATTGTTCAAACAGGCTTTGTTATAGACCATCGAGTATTTTTTCCTTATAATCTTCACGTTTAGAAGTTCAAATCTCATTGTTTCTTTCCGGATTTCGGGATCCATACTGTGGAGAAAGAGTCTCATATTTACTCAAACGCTTTCAACCGTGTCCCTGGTCGTCTTCAGGGGAATATTGTTTTTATTTTGTGTGAGTTTTATTTATTTGTAAGGATTTTTATTATCATTTTTACCATCATTATTATATATGGTTGATCGATTCAGTAAAGAGGACTGCTAAGGTGAGTTATGTTTTGTATATTGGTGCCAGTGTTAAATGCCATCTTTTTATGTCAGTTTTTAAATTTTTTATGTATATTGCCTCAAGGATTTGAGATGAGACACACACACACACACACACGCATATATATATATGTATATATATATATATATATATGTGTGTGTGTGTGTGTGTGTGTTTGTGTGTGTTTGGTTAGGCAGCAGTCCTTCATTTAAGCATGTTTGATTAAATAATAGACATATTTTTACGATATAATTTTATTAGGATCCTTTCAAGTTTCCTGACAAGTGTTTTAATTTTAGGTTGAAGTTAGTTGATGATTGTCTATAAAAGGTCCGAAAACGTTCGAGACAATTTCGATTGTTTATGTTGGTTGTTTGGGTTTTATGACATATCAGTCTTTGTAGGTTATTTAATGCCATATCCATTTTTATACAAATAAATAGTTCTATTTAAAAAAAAATTCAGTTTAGCATGAGCACACTGTTTAAATGTCAAAACAATTCTATTTCAAGCAATTCATTTTAGCATAAGTATATAGTTTAGTTCTATTTGACTATTTCAAGCTATTCAGTTTACTCAAACAGTTCTATTTCAAACAATTTAGTTTAGCATAAATACTCAATCTAAATGTCAAAACAGTTCTATTTCAAACAACTCAGTTTAGCATAAGTACACAGTTTGGTTCTATTTGACCAATAGATAGGACCCAATCTGGTGCTACCACTCCGGGCCAGAGTGGACTTGGGAGCGATGGCAATAAAGAGTTACCCTCCATTCCCTAAAGCTCCGGCATTACTGGAACCTCACCTTCAGATAGTTTAGTGTCATATCTAGAACACTCGTTGGTGTGTGTGGGGGTCTTACCTTTCTGCAGAGAAGCAGTCGGTGTATTCTGCAGCCCCAGCGGACTGGGCAAGGAGACAATTTCGGCAAAATAGCTACCAACTCCAACCTAAAACCAAAACACTTGTCAGTAAATTCAAAAGATCCTGATAAAATTATATAGACAAAACGTTTCTTTATTATTTAATGAAACATATATATATATATATATATATATATATATATATATATATATATATATATTATAGAGTGGGTTGAAAAGTTCATACATTGAATAGATACTGCTGTTGACGAATTTCTCAAACAATGAGATTAAAGCACTGCAACACTGATGGAATAAGAGCTCTGACCACAAGAGGGGTTATGTTGAAAAATAAACCAAATTTGATCACATTCAATCAGAATATCTTGGTCAGTCTATTAACTTTTCAACCGACCCTCGTATATATATATATATATATATATGTATATATATATATTACTATTTCTTTGTTTGTCTACTTATATGCTTGCTTACTGTATTATTACCAATACGCTTCTGGGCCTAACTTGAAACTTGGCATGTGCACCCCCTTGACCTCCTGGAGCATTTTATTGGTATTCCGAGAGAGAAGAAAGGAATTTTTTCTGGAATTAATCAGAAAGTTATTATTTGTGCAGAAAGCAAATAAAATTAATACCCACCAGCATGGACATCTGAATTAATTCAGACAGTCCGCCCCGCCCAGCTCGCAACTCCCCAACAACAAGTTTAATTGTAAGCTCTCGTGGCGTAACGGATATCATCATTGAAAATCGACACGGCGATCCGAGTTCAAATCCTGGACGAGGCTGTTTTCATTGCACTAATACCTTGGTAAAGGTATGAATGCAATTATATTTCTTCTGGATTAGGGAAAATAATTAGGCAGAATGATTTTTTTTACCGTGGTATGGCAACCGGCATAGGAGAAGAAAAATTGAATTAAATCCTGTTAAATTTCACTTAAAAAATTGACCTTGTGTGGAATCCTGCAAGTGTTGATAGGCTAGGTAACTACAAATAAAGTCTAATTATTCCAGTAAACAAACTACCCTTGTCTTGCCCAAAAAAAAGAAAAAGGAAAAATGAAATAAAGATCAGTAGAGTGGGTGGGTCTGGACACAGGGGTTTATACCAAATTTTTAATTGCTTTTTATCTCATGAAAGTGTGACAGAATTTAATATTGCATCATTAAGTTTCATATTGTGTATTTTTATTGCCTCAAAAATATTTGGATGTGGCACAATGTCAGTTTTTAAGCAGAGTTTAGCAGGTTTGAATTCAGAGGCTGTTAGACAGTGTCATTATTTTTGGTCTGGTGACGAAGACGACTAGGATATTATTAGCGAACTGTATCGGTTTTTGCTCTCCACCTTGGTTTTAAGTGACGGGTAGAAGGGAAACGGCTGCGGCAGTGGGTTAGAAGAAACGGCTGAGCACGCCTTCTACTACTGCGAGCGGGTTCGCCCGTTTTGGGATCACGTCGGGGAGTGGACGGCTCGCATCGAACCCATCAGCTCGTGCTGCTCGACGTTGGTTACGTCGTAGACAACGTTCTTCCTCCGTTTCAGAGTGAGAAGCGTGTGGTGTTTCTCGCGATCCTAGCTGTAGCTCGAATAGTGATCTGGACGACGCGAAACAAGGGATTGTATGACGATGCAAACTTTTCTCATCGTGATCTGGTTTTGTACTTTAGGCATCTGCTTAGGGTCAGAATCAGAGGCGATAGAAAACACTTGGATCGCATAACATTCAGCAAAAGGTGGGTGAATGCAGCGAGCCTGGTCGTAAGAAAGGGGGCAATGTTGGAGTCATCCTTCCCTCCTCTGCCGGCCCATGGTGTCTACGGTACGGGTCCTTCGGGACCCCATCCCGGGTAAGTAGGCATCAATTTTCCTCCTTGAAACCTAGTGAGCAGTATGTTGTGAGTTATCGTCCCCGTCATCTAGTTGTTAGCTCTCAAGATCTTCCCCGTCCCCATTATTTTTGTACCTCAACCCATTTTCCAGCCCGCTTTTATTGAAGATTTTGAAAATTCACATGTATAAAAATCATATTACCTACTTCTATCGACCTATACCGCGCCCAATTGTATTTCTTTGCCCCTCTAGATTAGGGCCCCTGCCCAACCTAGCGTAGGTCCGGCTTGTTTTCGGTGTTTTCGGACACCGGAAAACAGTCGGCCGTCATCTTTTTAGACGGGGGGATGGGAGGGCAACCAAACGGGGAATTTTTTCCTTTGTTTCTCGCTTTTTTGTATATTTCGGGGTTTTTCTCCCATTCCGATCATATACACTCATTGTAAATAAATCATTATTCGTAAATAAAATCATACATTACTTTCGGGGTTTTAAGTAGGTCTTTTTCATAGAGCAGTTGTGGTATTTTGGTGGTTGCAGCGCACATGGCGATGGATGGATGGTTATATATTGTACTGTTGAATGGGTCGGGAAAGTGGTTAGCTTGGTTCCCTTAGAATACATAGTCAAGGCAAGACTGCTCCCTTCCCCTCCCCCAAAACTTCAAGGCCCTGTGCCTTCCATTTTTGTATTTAAATAGGAATAAAGAAGGGAAACGGCTGCTTAGAAAGCTGTCAATTTTCCTTAAAAAACCTTTTCCAGGCCGGTGTTTAGATCCAGATGCAGATCCATGATCTCGTCTGACTAACTGATACTACCACTTTTTTTAAGGTTTTCTGACCAAATTCTGACAAAAATCATTTAAAATTTTCCCGATGAAAATGGGGGTAATGGTTACCGTCGTAGGAAATGGACATGGTAACCCAAGTTCAAATCTTGTACAAGGCTGTTTATAATCCCCACAGCTCAAATACCTGTATGGACGGTATGCATCCAACTTTTGTTCTTCCTGCTATCGGTAAATAGTAGCGCAGACTGGGGTCTTTAACCTTGGTATGGTAACCTGTCTAGGAGAAAGAAAACTCTGAATTCAAACATGTTAAACTCAGCTAAAAAGGACCTTGTTTCATATCCTGCTCATGGGGGAAGGTTTGGTATATATATATATATATATATATATATATATATATATATATATGCAGAGTAGTTAAAATGTTAAAAACAAACTATTGACATGTGATATACGTTAGTCTCACAAGACTATGAATCTACGTATAGAATATATATAGTTTTCCCTCACCATGACTTGTTGCCAAGCAATGACGAAAGAACCCTGTTTACCTTGAGATCTTAGTCCTCACTGGGGGATTTTAAAGTGGCTACGAATTTGGAAGTTGGAATTAGATTTTAACTTTCTAGTTAGCTCGAGCGAACCGAGACTCATTGATGAGAAAAGATTGTGAGGTCGTATTTTTCATCTGTATTCCAAGGGTTAACTCCCGGTTTGCGAGGCCGGTAATGTACGAGATGTCTAGGGTTTAATAAAGGAATTTGTTGGTACCAAAGATATGTATTTGTGTTCATTCTTCCTAGGGAGGAAGAGGTTGGAGAACGAAGAGAGAACGGTAAAGTGGGGATGACTATCCAACAATAATATGAATTATGAGATAGAAAATGAAAATGAAAAAAAAAAAAAGATCTCAAGGAAAATCTACGAGATGTGATTGGATAACAAATTACTGACCAGTACACCGGAATAATGCTGGAGAAAATATAAAAAATGTATTATATGAAGATGCCGTCAAGATGTCTAGAAACAAGGATTTCTACAAGAAATTATCTATATATCCAGCTGTTTCACATTACATGACTCTGACGGAAACAACCTTTACCAGCTCCCCATCAGTAATATGTAGTCGATGCGCTGTCATTATGAGCAGTTAATATTCTTGTCTTTTACCAACTCATTGGTTTAATGGGTATAGCGTTCACCAATAGTCCGGGAGACCGGGGTTCAATCCGAGGTCGAGTACCTAAAAATGGTACTTGATGCAACCTTGCTTAACAGTAAGCATTATAAAGTACGTATCAAGGGTAAAGTTCAGTAATACAGGGAATAGAGTAGTGCCCTCCTCTACACCTCGGTGTTGTGATTGAAAAAGGAGCCTTCGGGTCTTTCTCGACTACGGTCGTCAACTCAACTTTTTTTTTTACTATTCTTGTTCTCTTACCTAGTCAGCACTGCCCGAGGGGCTTAGAATAGGCGGACACAATTCTTGGCATGGTGTCCTGGGTATGACACTAAAACGTATCCAGTGGTGAAACACAATGCAAAGTGCAGTATTTCATAAGACCTCTGACAAGAAGTAGGAGTATCTGTTAGAATGTCATTTATGGGTCAAATCAAAATCTATTGGAAAATTATTTATAAAAAAAAAGTCAGCGATCGCAGTCGAGGGGGATTCGAAGGTTCCCTTTTCATTAGCTAGTACACCGAGGTATTGGAGAAGGCGCTACTCTTTCCCCTGGAGTTCTCCACTTTAACATTGATTCCTACCTTATAATTCTGAGTGTTAAGCAAGGATGTATCAAGAACCAATTGTTGAGTCTTTCATATGATACGACCTGGGATTGAACCCCGGTCTCCCGGGCCACGGGCAAACGCTCTATTGACTCGGTAAGGAATATTTAGTACCATATAACCGTGTGTAGAAACTCTTAAAAAATATACGATATACAATGTAAGCAATTTCCAACTTGACTTAGAATATACTAAGCACCACAGAGGCTTAAGACTCCCCAAGGGTTGTTCTAGATATAACATTTAACTGCATCTCATGGTTGGGCTCCGACCTCGAGATTGTGGAGTATCCCTTTGTTACCGTTACTCCCTGTTCCTTTCTGAACCGAATTCGTATTCAATTGGATCATCTGCAAAAACAAACAAACAAACAAACAACTCTTAAAAAACAACATAAAAAATATAAATATGAAGGTACAATGACCGTGATTCCCTAACCTCTTGGCATAAGATAACTTTAAACAGGTTGACATGCCGTTAAAATCAATCAATGATCTGTGTACAAATAAAATATCCGAGATAAATAAAAGTGTAATTTTTTAATAAACGCAATCGAACATTAAAAATATTGTTATGATTACTATAAAGCATATACCAATGAATCAAATTTCGTCTTTAAATAATCCATAAAGGGTTGATATGCCGTTAAAGAAACTAAACGAAACCGACCTTATCCTGCATAGAAAGGTTATTCAGCTCGCATAAAAAGTTATTCATTTTCAAATAAAACGTAATGACTCGAAAAAAAATTGGCATTTTAAAACTTGTCTTACAATCAGTTCATATCTATCTATCTATCTATCTTATTCTGTTCACATATATCTATCTTATTCTGTACATTATCTATCTATCTATCTATCTATCTATCTATCTATCTATCTTATTCTGTACAGTATCTATCTATCTATCTATCTATCTTATTCTGTTCACATATATCCATCTTATTCTGTACATTATCTATCTATCTATCTATCTATCTATCTATCTATCTTCACGTATATCTATCTTATTCTGTATAATATCTATCTATCTATCTATCTATCTATCTATCTATCTATCAATCTATCTATCTTCACGTATATCTATCTTATTCTGTATAATATCTATCTATCTATCTATCTATCTATCTATCTATCTATCTGCCATTAACGGATATTTATAATAACAATCAAAACAATAATAACAACGACAGTAACAACACCAGCAAACAATAACAAATAGTGTACTTATTGGACGACTACTGCGCATAGCTATAATTAAAGAAGAATGCCAGTATAATAATAAGGTCAAACAATTCCTTAAATGATCTTTCTCACATGATCAGAAGAGAAATTGACTGATTATCTCGCGGTTCTGAGTAAAACAGGTGAATAATCTTCAGAACTTATTTGCAGACATTATTCCACAACGGAAACTTTTTAAATTAGAAATATACTGAGAGTGTATGTGCAGTAAAGAGAGAGAGCGGGGAGAAAGGAAAAGAGAGAAAGAGGTAGAGAAAGGAAGAGAGAGAGAGAGAGAGAGAGAGAGGAGAGGAAGAGAAAGGAAAAGAGAGAAAGAGGGAGAGAAAGGAAGAGAGAGAAAGACAGAGAGAGAGATGGAGAGAGAGGGAGAGAAAGGGAGAGAAAGGAAAAGAGAGAAAGAGGGAGAGAAAGGAAGGGAGAGAAAGGAAGAGAGAGAGAGAAGGAGAGAGAGAGAGAGAGAGAGAGAGAGAGAGAGAGAGAGAGAGAGAGTATATATCACGAGCTTTTAATATTCTATTAATTCATTGATTCGGCGGTCTTCAGTTCCAGTAACCAAAATAGATCGAGCGGAAATATACTATAAAACCTCCCATGATATACCGGAAACGAATGAAAAAGAAAATTTTGCGCGGGAAATTGACTTCACATCAGCACAATTAAGGTTTTAAATTAGTCGATCCTCTAGAAACAACCAACAAAAGGATACAACCATACAAATTAATTAAAATCAATATTTTTTTTTCAAATTTTAAAGACCAATTTAAAAAAAAAAGGATTTAGATAAATTATCTTTCATAAATGCGAAGACGAGTCAAAAGTTTTGCAATATTTTGATAAGTGATAGTTTGTAGCGCATATACAATGAAACCGAAGCAGTTCAAACCGTAATAGTTTCCTACTGTGGTTATTAGTATAGTGGTAATTGGTGCGCTGATACGTTGTACATTGATTAACTGTGTGTTATTTGAAAGAAGCGTAGATGAATGTGAAACGTAGTCTCATTCACGAACAGATGCTTTACGAGTTCAATCTCGGCCATAACACCGCAGAAGCAGCAAAAACATTTATTGAGCGAAAGGTGAAAGCGCTGTTGATCACCTTCGAGTAATCAGATGGTTGAAGAAATTTCGCTCGACGATCAGGCAAGGTCAATTAGGCCTAAAACAGTGGATTCCGAAGCCGTGCTCCAAGCCATAGCTGCACATCCAGTAAGTGTCACTCGGCGAGTATCAGGCGAGCTCGGTATCTCCCTATCCAGTGTGGTTCACCTTCACGACCTTGGTTGAAGTAACCAGAACAACCGAATTGGTCCTCACGTACTATCAAAATATTGCAAAACGTTTGACTCATCTAGTTATTTAATAAATAAGTAAAGTTGACGACCGTAGTCGAGGGTGACCCGAAGGCTCCCCTTTCGATAGCTACTCCACCTATACATAGGGGAGGGGGCTACTCCTTTCCCTGGATTGCTCCACTTTAACCTTAATCCTTAACTTATAATGCTGACTATAAAGCAAGGAGGCATCAAGTACCATTTTTTTAGTCTTTGGTATGACTCGACCAGGGATTGAACCCAGGTCTCCAGGCCATTGGCAAACACTCTAACCATTAAACCCAAAGATATCAGGAATTTATATTTTCTTGTTGAACATTATCAAAATAGATATTATTAGGTATCGTTTATAACCAATCTCTACTGTATTGTAACCCCGTAACTAGAAATAGAATTGTAACACCTCTGTAACCAGAATTAAAATGGAATAAATATTCGATTCTTAGAAAAATACTGTCCAATTTTAGTATAGATTGTTTAAATTCTGTTCTGACAAATTATTTTGATAGTAGTCGTATAATCTTTATTTTATTTTTTATTTTTAATGATTAAAGTGTATTCTCTGTTAATTTTCTGACATGTCTTTCAGAATTTGATTTTGAAAGTTACATGCTTCTTATCGTGAGCATGGAAAAAGAAGTGATGGATTTACTTTACAAGCTTGTTATAATTTTGCTTCGAACAATCCTCGACCACATGTTGTCAGAATGACACTGCAGAAGCTTACTGATTTGAGATATGAGGCTTTTCCACACACATCGTATTCTGATTTCTCACTCATCGACGAACATTTTTTTTCCAAGCATCTGGACACTTTTTAGACCCCCCAAAAACATTCTGTTCCAAAGGAGAAGTAGAAAGTACATTAAAAGATTTCTGGGTATGAAAACCTTTCGAGTTTTATCGTACTGGCATAAATAACCTTGTCAATCGATGGCGTAAATGTATCAATATTCAGGAATCATATTTTGACTATTTAAAATACTGTTTAAATTCATTACTTCAAGAGTAAAAGTTTATTTTAAAATCGGACAGTATTTTCCAAACAACCTACTATATATATTTTGAATCGCTATATATTTTGGTTTTATTAATATTTTTGGTTAGAGAATTTCAATCCTGAAGAGTTTAGTAATAAACAATACCTAATAAAATCTGATTTAGTTTGGAAGAAAATTAACTTTTCATAAAGAATTGTTAGGGGAGAATTTAAATGTTTATGGGTGACACTATATATATTTAGCCAATCCCTCTACCACAGCCAGGACTGTGACTCAAAGTCAAGCGGAGTACAGTCGGTTTGAATTCAGAGCCTTCCTTCTCCTAGACCGGTAGTATGCCCTGTTATTTTCCCATAACTTCTAGTTAGAGAAAGGTTTTAGAATCTATTTGGCATGCAGAACTTTAGCATGACTCAGGTTAAGTAAGATTCAGTCATAAGAGACATTTTAGTAACCTTATTATTCCATATTTACCAACCCCACCGCTCGGGCAGGATATGACACAAAGTCAATTTTTAAAGCGGAGTTTAACAGGTTTGGATTCAGAGTTTTCCTTCTCCTAGACTAGTTGCCTCACCAAGGCTGAAGAACCTAGTCTGCTCTACTATTTACCCATAGCTGGAGGGAGAATAATTGGATTCAGAACTTTATCATTAGAAAAATCAAATCAAAAAGATGCCTAAGATTTTATACAGGTTGACAATTTTCTTTGAGAAATCAGTAGGAGGCAGGTTGTCTTCTGGTATGTACTCATGATGACTTTAGCCCATTTCTAATATCAACTAGAATTGGTACAATTCTCTCTTAGCTCTCTTCAATAGTGCCTACATCCTTGAAGATCCCTATCTCTAATAGAGAAATAAAACAATCTTAGCCCTCTTCAATAGTGCCTACATCCTAGAAGATGCCTGTCTAATATAGAAATAAAACGTATAAGAAAGCCTTGTGTTTTGCGTTCCTCACATTCTGTTAATGTTTCAGTGTTGAAGGTGTGTATTTTTATTGGTTAATACACTCGACTTTATGCCACTGAATGAACATTGTGTGTTAACAATTACTTGGCCGTTTTATCAGGTTATCAAATATCAGGGGTCAAATGATTAGATACGATTAGCCATTTTGTTGGATTATAAAATTTCAGAGGTCATAGATTTTAAAATTAGATACGATTAGCCGTTGGATTAGATATCAAATCTCAGAGGTCAAAGATTTTAAAGTTAGATAGGATTAGCCGTTGGATTAGATATCAAATCTCAGAGGTCACAGATTTTAAAGTTAGATAGGATTAGCCGTTGGATTAGATATCAAATCTCAGAGGTCACAGATTTTAAAGTTAGATAGGATTAGCCGTTGGATTAGATATCAAATCTCAGAGGTCACAGATTTTAAAGTTAGATAGGATTAGCCGTTGGATTAGATATCAAATTTCAGAGGTCACAGACTTTAAAGTTAGATAGGATTAGTTATTGGATTAGATATCAAATTTCAGGGGTCACATGATTTCAGCGTCAGATACGATTAGACGTTTTGTCAGATTACAAAGGACACATGATTCTGAAGTTTGATTGGATTAGCTCTGGAATTAAATTTTCAAGCATCAGAGGTTACATGATTCCAGAGGTAGATACAATTAGCCATTTTGTCGGATAATCAAAATGATACCCAATTCATATGGGCTTAGTCATTTGGTAAGATTATCAAAAGTGAAAGTTCATATGTTCTAAAATTAAATTGGATTAGCCATTGAATTAGATATCAAATATCAGAGGTCACGTAATTGCGGAGTCAGATACGATTAAACGTTTCGTCGGATTATCAAATGTCACACGTCACAGCATTCTCGAGTCAGATAAACTTAGTTGTTTGGTTAGATTATCACATGTCAGAGGTCACATGACTATATAATGCAGTAACAGTCACTGTAACACTTTTATCTCGCTTTTTAGACACCAACCAACTACTAACGTATACTTATGCGAGCAAATTATAAAAAAGTAGAAAAATCTTCTTTTAGTAGGCATACACACAAAAAGGTTTCAATTTTCACTTATTCGCAAGATCTATCTATCTATCTATCTATCTATCTATCTATCTATCTATCTATCTATCTCAGTCTGTTCATATCTATCTATCTATCTATCTATCTATCTATCTATCTATTACGTGTCTATATCAGTACGCTTACAGAAACGCATACACATACAAGGGTTCACATAGCTATGAGCATATACTTTTTGTTTGTTTATAAAGGATCTTTGACAGAAAAATAAAAGAGCGAAGAAATAGCGTGCTTGTCTCTTAAAGGTGGAAGCGTGTAAAGAAAAAAAATCTTGCAAGTTAGAACTAGAACATTAATCTAATCCACGGGCATCACACAACGACAGGGACTTGAAAGATATGAAGTAAAACGATAGATCAATGGGTCGATCGAAAGATACAATATATATATATATATAAAGAGAGAGAGAGAGAGAGAGATATGCTATCGATTAGTTGGTTTTTAGTTCCTTTAACAAAGATTAAAAGTCTTTATATATATATATATATATAAAGACTTTTAATCCTTGTTATATATATATATATATATATATATATATATATATATATATATATATATATATATATATATATATATTGTGCAAGCATACAGTCCATCTAACATGAATTAAAAGCCAAAGAACCTAAAGATCAGTTGATCGATGGGGTCAAAGAATATAATTTTCTCGATGTACGTGTGATAAAAAAAGTAGCGAGACTGAGTTTTAAAAATGCTAATTTAAAAACTTACAATTCATATCAAATTGTATGGATAAATTACGACCACTATCATCATCATCATCATCATCATCAGGTCGCACTGACAACACAACTTTCCCTGAGTCTCTCCCTCTCTCTCTCTCCATCCGTCCTTATCATCCATCGCTTCCGGTAGGTCTTCATAACCACATCTTGTGTCTGTAAAGAGCTGATGTAAATAAGTTCTTACTGCTGGGTTAACACGGACACGTCCATGTGTAGGGGTTCATTGGTGAACGCTATTTATGAGTTCGTTCTTTCTTCTCCAGCAGTAGGGATGATGTCTTGACGTCTTGAGTCAGAGACAATTTTTGGTAATTTTTGTCAGTAGTATGGGTCAATACACAACGTTATTCACTGTGCTGTAGCTTTGTAGATCCAGAAAGTGGCATTAGTGTCACATAAGCTTATGTCACTAAAATTCAACAACGTATACATATCTTACTTTTTCATAATCTTATGCATCTTGTATATTTTTCATGAGATGAATCAGTTATCAATCAGGATGTTTGAGTGGTAATGTCTTCAGTAATAAAGACGGCTTTCATTAATCAAGATGTGTTAAACATAAATCATATTTTCATTTATCAAGACGTGTTAATCAGTGCGCGCGCGCACACACACACACACACATACACACACACAGACGCGCGTGTGCACGCATGTATATGTTGCAAAAGTTTATCTGATGATCAAAAAATCGTGTAACTTGAAATAGTGAATACAATGATTTTCTTTTCATATTTTTGCATTAGCTTTAAGATATTTTTCCTATGAAGCTATTTGATTTCTTACATTGCCATTTTATTTTATTTTTTTCAACAGACATTATAGTTTTTAGTCTTAAACGAATAGTTATAGTGATTATTTTTAAGCAATACACTTCTCTCTCTGTCTATCTGTCTGTCTGCCTCTCTCTAAATATATATGGAGAAATTGTAGCTTTTTGTAAATCCGACAAGATATGAAAAAATAAGTGGAAAAGTGAATAAACCAAAACACAGACAAAGGTTGTCTGTATTTCGGTTTATTCACTTATCCATTTATTTTTCACACACGCACACACACACACACACACACACACACACACACACGAATATATGGTGCTCGTGGTGTAATGGTTATGGTCGTAGTAAATGGACACGGCGACACGAGTTCAAATCCTGGACGAGACTGATTACATTTCACATAGCACTAATACCCTTGGGAAAGGTATGAACCCAATTATTCTCCCTCCAGCTATGGGTAAATTGTAGGACAGACTGGGTTCTTCAGCCTTGGTGAGACAACTAGTCTAGGTGAAGGAAGACTCTGAATTCAAACCTGTTAAACTCCGCTTAAAAATTGACCTTGTGTCATATCCTGCCCGAGCGGAGGGGTTGGTAAATATGTATATGTATATATATACCGGTTCATTGGACTAGTGGGTAGAGTGTCCGCCAATGGTCCTGAAGACCTGGGTTCAATCCCATGTCACGTCATACAAAAGACTTTAAAATGGTACTTGATACATTCTTGCTAAACTCTCAGCAATATAAGGTACGTATCAAGGGTAAAGTGGAGCTATCCAAGGAAAGGAGTAGCGCCCTCCCCTACACCTCGGTGTAGTAGCTATTGAAAAGGAAGCCTTCGGGTCCCCCTCGACTACGGTCACAAAATTTACTTTACTATATATGTATATATATATATATTGTGCAATGGTTAAGTAAGGCAAAAATAAAAATAACATTGACATCTCTTTTTATCAGATATATTTGTGAAAATTACATAAAATTATCTTGAGATACTTTAGATTAAATTCCCTCTAAAGAAATTGCCATTAGCTTCAACCACGGCCTCCATACCATTTAGGAATCTTCTACAAGCTTTTCTGAAGGTCTCCTAATTCAAATTGGTTAATGTAGCCGTTATCCTTGCTTTTAGTTCTCTTGAAATCACTCCATACAATCTATTAGATTGCAATCTGGGGAATTAGGCGACCAGATGATTGGGATGATGTGGTCGCAGAAATTTTCTGAAAGCCAACACTGGGTTCTCTTGTTTGTGTTGTATTGTGCTGAGTTTTGTTGCAAGACGTAGGGTCTTCCAGCAGCTACCCTCTCAATCTAGAGCAGCACTACCTCCTTCAGAGACTTGATGTAGGCCTCCGTGTTGAGTCTTAGGCCATGTATGAAGATTTATCGAGCCATAATGTCTCCATTGCTTTCGACCACCCAAAACATCGTAATGTGGACTGGGTGTTTGGTTTTTACCATATCGATACATCTTTTGGGGACAGAGCAAGTCAATAATTGTTCTGAGAGTTCACCATCAGATCCCAGCAGAAATCTTTTCACATGAGAAAAAGCAAAGTATGTTTGGTCGGAGGGGATGCTTAGCTTTGCGCAGTCTTCCCTCTGGTCATTTATGGTCAGTGATAAAAATTGGCTCTTTCTCATCTTGTATTAGACATACCAAATGTCTTCATGCACTACCTGCCTGATAAGAAATCCTCCCATATCCCTGGATATGAATCTGATGGACTTGCTGGGGTCCTTGTCAATCATGACCTGGATCTCACCAATAAATTCGGGAGTTCTTTTCAGAACAATCAAAGTGAGGCTTCCGAGCTGCAGCAGCTTAGTAAGCATCATTAGAATCCAGTGGGAATTCCCAGGAGTATAGAAACCTGTTTCCAAATTTTTGGGACTCAGTCGGCTTGGGCTGCAGAATACACTGACTGCATCTCTGTAGTGTGGTAAGATTCCTTCAACGGGTATCCTAGATATGACACTAAACAATCTGATGGCAAGGCTCCAGTAATGCTGAAGCTTTGGGGAATGCGGTGTTTTCCTTTATTTCCATCGCTCCCAAGTCCACTCTGGCCCTGAGTGGTAACACTTGATAGGATCCTATCTATGAGTAAGATATAACAAAACTGTATACTTATGCTAAACTGTCGCCCATTAGCCTAGTGGGTAGAGTGTTCGCCAATGGCCTGGGAGACCAGAGTTCAATTCCAGGTTGCGTCATACCAAGGACTTTAAAAATGGTACTTGATATATCCTTGCTTAAAACTCAGCTATATAAGGTATGTATTGAGGGTAAAGGGGAGCAATCCAAGGAAAGGAGTAGCGTCCTCCCCTACACCTAGGTGTAGTAGCAATTGAAAAGGGAACCTTCTAGTCGCCCTCGACTACGATCGCCAACTTTAATTTTATATGTATAAAGATGGATTTGGCATTAAATAAACTATAATAGTTGATATGCCATAAAATCAAACCAAACCAAACCAAATTTCTTTAGGTGCGAATTGCGTCATTGTGCTGCTTCATTCACAGTGTCTAACTGATTCTAGTTGCTGTACAGTAGACAAAGCCTGAAACAAACAAATTGCATGCTCGAAATTGATAATGTAAAATGGCGACAATTTATTCAGCGTGTGTGTGTGAGATCATACAAATTCTCGATATAACGGAGATAACCATAAACTGCTAATTAGAGTTCATCTCCTCTTCCTAAATATAATCATCAATATCATCATGAGCCGCTGTTACAACGGGATCCAAACCGATTCATGTGTCGTCTAGAATAACCAGACATGCGGGACACTGCTGGAGAAGTAGGGACGAGCTCATAAGTGGTGTATTCCTGTGAACCACTTCACATGGACAAGCAAAGGCAGGACGACCAGCTCGAACCTACATACAGCAGCTCCGTGCCGATACGGGATGTACCCCTGAAGACCTACCTGAAACGATGGATGACAGGGAGAGGAAGCGAGTGAGGATCAGGGATATCCGCGCTGATAGCGTGACATAATGGTGATGATATATATATATATATATACGAGTTTTTTTTTGGCTGGAGAAGAAACTAGATGGCAATTACACAAGAATGCTGCGTGCAATCCTCAACAAGTCCTGGCAGCAACACCCCACAAGACACCAACTGTACGGCCACCTGCCCCCTATCACGAAATCTATTCAAGTTAGGCGAACCAGACATGCAGGACATTGCTGGAGAAGCAGAGATGAACTCATAAGAGATGTACTCTTATGGATCCCCACACACGGCCGCGCAAAAGCAGGACGACCAGCACGAACGTACATTCAGCAGCTATGTGAGGATACAGGTTGTTGTCCTGAAGACCTACCTAGGGCGATGAACGATAGGGAGGAGTGGCGAGAGAGGGTCAGGGATATCCGTGCTGCCAGCACGATATGATGATGATGATGATGATATATACGAGGTTTGCATTTCACGTCCTGCTACACCTTTGGGAAAGGTATGAATCCAATCATTCTCCTTCGATCTAAGGGTAAATGGCAGGACAGACTGAGCTCTTTAACCTTGGTATGGCAACTAGTCACGGAGAAGAAAAACTCTGAATTCAACCTGTTAAACTCCACTTGTGTCACATCCTGCTCGTGTGGAAGGGTTAGGTTGATATGTAAATTTTCGAATGGAGGACCTCTGTATCAGAGCGTGTGGGGTTGCATCCGTTCTGACACAGAACGGATGGGGGTGCGACTTCTGTGTTAGAGCATTCGGGGTGCGACTTTTAAGCGGCTCATAAACGATTAAACAAACTAAACAAAAAAAGAAAAAGAAAGAAATAAAGAATATTGTGGGAGGATATCAATGCAATGTAAAAAAAAGCTGGGATTAGTACGAGTAACAAGTGTTTTATGCCGAAACTGGCCGTAAGGCTTAATCTGTTGTTATGAGGAAGTGATTAAGGAATAATCCCCTGGTGCGATTAAAAGCAGGAAAACAAATGTCGTTCATTGATGACGCTACAGCTTAATTTTGCCGCGAGAACGGAACGGAAGACAGACATTTGTGAGAAGATTTTTTAAAAGATTTTATTGCTGCAGCAGCAGCTGTAAACGTAGTTTTCAAGAGTAACTAGAGCAATGAATGTTTATTCCTCAAATATATTTACCCAACCCATCCGCACGAACAGGATTCAGCACAAGTTCAGTTTTTAAGCGGAGTTTAACTGGTTAGTTTGAATTCAGAGTGTTTCCTTCACCTAGACAGGTTGCCAAACCTAAGCTGAAGAGTTTATTAATACCCTACTATTTATCCATAGCTGGACGGAGAATGGTTGGATTTATGCCTTTCCCAAGAGTATTAACGCTGTGTGAAATGCAAACAGCCTCGTCAACGATTAGAACTCGGGTAACTGAATCCATCTCTTACGATTATAACCGTTACGCTACGAGCGCCTAGGGAGGATATTTGGTCACGACCTCACTGACCTTGGCCCTTGATTAGCATTAGTATATCCAACAATATGCTAACACTGAATAAATTTATTTAGGTTGGTTTCTTTATTTAATAGCATATCAACCTTCGTGGGTTATTTAATTCCAAATCCATCCTTGCCGAAGAACAGTCATCATCATCACATCAGCACGGATTTCCCCGACTCTCTCTCGCCTCCCCTCTCTATCGTCCATTTCTTCCGGCAGGTTTTCAGGGCTACATCCCGTATCGGCACAGTGGAGGTACCCGTGGTGTAATGGTTATCGTCGTAGGAATTGGACACGACGATACGAGTTCAAATCCTGGACGAGATTGATTGCATTTCACATAGCACTAGTATCCTTGGGAAAGGTATGAATCCAATTATTCTCCCTCCAGCTATGGGTAAATAGTAGGACAGACTAGGTTCTTCAGCCTTGGTGAGGCAACTAGTCTAGGAGAAGGAAAACTCTGAATTTAAACCTGTTAAACTCCGCTTAAAAATTGACCTTGTGTCATATCCTGCCCAAGCGGAGGGGTTGGTAAATATGATCCCGTATCGGCACAGAACTGCTGTATGTAGGTTCGAGCTGGTCGTCCTGCCTTTGCTCGTCCATGGGAAGAGATCCACAGGAATATATCACTTATGAGCTCGTTCCTATTTCTCCAGCATTGTCCCGCATGTCTGGTTCGTCTAATTTTTGTAGTTTTCGTGATGGGTGGTAGGTGGCCATACAGCTGCTGCTTTTTTGGAATGATGCCTCCAGGACCTGTTCAAGCATTCTTGCGTAATTGCCGTCAATCTTTTTCTCCATACGTTTAGTTAGCGTCCATGTAGTGCATCCATATAGCAGTATGGACACGATCGCTGCTTGGAAGAAACTGCGTTTTATTTTATCGATCAGTTTTCCAAGAATATTAGTCTGAAAGTGAACGTAATAGCGTGACTTGAATTCGAACTCGCTTTCTATGATATCACTGTCCAGCACATTAGTCACTACTCCACGGGGACTCCAACCAACATTGAATACACCGAAGCGAATATACCGAAGCGAAAGACAAAGTACATTGCATGGTTTGAAGACAAAGTTTTTCTTCTGTTCAATGAACAGAAATGAAAAAGTACGTCTTAATTGCTCAAAAAAAAAAAAAAAAAAAAAAAAGAGACGAGAAAACCACACCTTGACCATTCGAAGAACGAGGCACGAAAGAGGTCGACAAAGGATTCTCGAATTTTCAGGTGACCATAAAGCGTGCAGAAGACACACCTGGCCCAAATCCAAAAGAGACAATAAGTAATTGCCTCCATGAACTAGTATTAGATATGCATCTCGTGATCAAAGCTACCTTATCATGACGTGTTCTCAAGACACATGACAAGATTTCGTTCATTCATGCCAGACGTATTCTTTGTATTTACAGAGGAAGGGGAACCTGTGGCTTTAAGGCCACATGTGGCCTTCTAGACTATCAAATGAAGCCAGTTAAACTTGAGTACCTAAACTTTAAAAACTGATATTCCAATGCTTTCCTGCAAAAAAGAATCTCTAAAAAGTCATTAGAAAAATTGGCCTACTATCTGTCGAATGATTCGCGAATAAGTTGTGAAAAAGGAATTTTTATATATGAAAAAGGCGGAATAACAATAAGCATTATGTTGTAAGAGGTTCTCAGAGACTAATCAGATTTTTTTCTTTACGTTTAAAACTCTTTTGTTTTATATTTATGTACTACTTGTATTTCTGTATCTGTAAAATCTTGCTAGAAATATATAGAATTATTTCATTACAGATGGTTACCGACTTACGATTTATGTGACTCACGATCTATGCGACTTCCAATTTATGAAACTTGCGACCTTTGTGACTTACGACCCTATGCGACTTACAATATATGCGACTTGCGACCTCTGTGACTTATCACTTATGCGACTTACGACTTATGTGACTTACGATCTATGTGACTTACGACTTTTGTGACTTACGATCTATCCGACTTACAAACTATGCGATGTGCGACCTCTGTGACTTACGACCTATGCAGCTTACGACTTGTGTGACTTACGATCTGTGCGACTTACAATCTATACGATTTATGCGACTTGCGACCTTTGTGACTTACGACCTATGTGACTTACGACTAATGCAACTTACGATCAATCCGACTTACAATCCTTGTGACTTAAGAACTTTGTGACTTCCGACCTATGGGTCTTACAACTTATCTACCTTACGAAATGAAGTAATAAGAACGAAGAGCCGAAATACCACCAAAAGCAACCATACTAGCTTAGTGTGAGACTTAGCGTTTTGACCAACCCCAGCATTCAATGTTCAGTGTTAGGGTCTGTGTAAAAGTCGACATTTCAAAAGCTTATTTTCGTTGTGCAAAATTAATTTAATCCTCCTCCTCTTCCTCCTCTCTGTCGTCTCAATTTTTTCCTCTCCGTTTATACCTTCAAGATGTGCTGGCAAGTGTTTTGAATTCAGAATTGCCCTTGATCTAAACTAGTTGACTAGAGAGGGCTCAGTCTGTCACTACTAGGGCACCTCGGGTGGTGTAATGGTTAGCAAGGTAGACTAGCAAACCTACACGAGTGAGTTCGATTCTCATTGGGTGCCCAATTCATGCGGCCTTGTGCCTACATCTAAGCTAAAAAGCTTAGTAAATTACCTCAGTCTGTCCTACTAATTAACCGATTTGAAGGTGTTGGAAAGAAATGTGATAATAAGGCTCTATTTTTGGAGATCTGAGAAGTATGGAGTACGCCTTCATTGCAATTACTCCCAGGTCCACTCTGACCCAGAGAGGGTGTGGGTGCTAGGGACCCATCTATGGGTCAAATAGATCTGTTTGAAAATTATTAGTGCAAGATAGAATACTTGATACCATGGATTATTGACCCCATCTTTATTGTATTACTCACAATGTTTCGGCCGATATGTCCTTCGGCCTTCTTCAGGTGTTTCATGTCGAACTCAGGTGTCCACATAGAATTTCGAACTGCACCCTTTATTTGAACCACAGGAGTAGATTGTTCCAATTCTGTTAACCATGAGCGGGTAGAAGTGTTACGTTAGAGTAAGTATTCCTTGTTAGTCTTACCTGTTGTTGGGATTGAACCTGCTACCACCAGATGATTTCACTCAGATGCACCTTCCTGCCAAAGGGGTGTCCTCGTGGTGTAATGGTTAAAGCGATGAGCTGCGGAATCGTAGTACGCGAGTTCGTACTCCAGTCGCGCTATTACGTTCACTTTCGGGCAAATACCCTTAGGAAAGGTATGAACCCCCTTATTCTCCCTCCAGCTATGGGTAAATAGTAGGAAGGACTAGGTTCTTCAGCCTTGGGGAGGCAACTAGTCTAGGAGAAGGAAAACTCTGAATTCAAAACCTGTTAAACTCCGCTTAAAAATTGACCTTGTGTCATATCCTGCCCGAGCGGAGGGGTTGGTAAATAGTACCTTATGATAAATATTTCTTTGTCATAATTTAACTTGCTATAACTGTCCACCTATCCGTTACCCAGATGTTTACAGTCACAGCCAATAACACCAGCCACCATCACTCTGGCATATACATCTATTTCTCCTTTTCTTTCTTTTCTGTGTCTCCTTCCTATGACCCCTCCCTCCTTTTATTTTTATCTTTATCTATTTCCTCCAATGCTGAACTTTAGAAAAACCCATAATTTCTGATAAAGTCTTTTCAAAATAAAGACGAAATATCATTGTAAATCCGTTGTCAGTTTTGGTTAATCCACTTTTCTACTTATTTTTCTCATCTTGTCAGATTTACCAAAAATCTACCATTTCTCCGTTTAATATATATGTATAAAAGGGATTTGGCATTAGATAACCGTGGGGGTGTCCTAGTGGTGTAATGGTTAAAGCGATGGACTGCGAAATCGTAGTAAGCGAGTTCGAACTCCAGCTGCGCTATTACGTTAACTTTCGAACAGATACCCTTGGAAAAGGTATGAACCCCTTTATCCTCCCAGCTATGGGTTAATAGTACCACTACTGTTCTTCTAGAAGGATGGTTAAATAACCTACGAAGGTACTATTTACCAACCCCTCCGCTCGGGCAGGATATGACACAAGGTCAATTTTTAAGCGGAGTTTAACAGGTTTGAATTCAGAGTTTTCCTTCTCCTAGACTACGAAGGTTGATATGCCATTAAACAAAAAAAAAAAAAACCCAAAAGAAACCGTTAAATAACCAACAATATTTGATATGCCATAAACCCTACAAAACATCAGACCCCAAATCCTGAGCTGGACTGCAACCCCAAAGTAAGTGAGTTCGAACTCCATTCGTTCTATTAGCTTACGGACTAATACCCCTGGGAGAGTTATAGAACCCTCTCATCCCCCCAGCTATGGGTTAAATAACATCACTGCTGTTCTACAAGGATGGCTTTAACATTAAATAACCCACGAAGGTTCATATACTATCAAACAAAGAGCTAGTGCGAGCGAGTGTGCATTTCACATAGCTATAATACTCTTGAGAAAGGTATTGTTATATAATTAAGGAATGATTTTTATTTTAATCCTTTTTCATTAATGATATTTTATAATTCAGTTGGTTGGGCTTTGAACTATTCGGCTCTTAGTTCAGGTGCACAGTTTTATTGGGTACAGTTTTACCCTCGCAAAGGATATGACAATCACAATTGTCATAATAAAACCTAGATAGGAAATGTGGCTAGAATGTGAATGACGTCATGCCCGGAAGTGATGGTCCTGAGAATTTGAAGATTTTGAAAAAGGGTCAGTTTGGAGTTGACTTTGGGCCATGTAGACAGGCAGTTGGGTTGTCTGCCATTGAGGTAGACAGTTGAAGTTTGGGACCGACCATGATGGTGAAAAGTTGGGTCAGACCATGATGGTGAAAAGTTGGGTCAGACCATGATGTTGAGAAATTGAGAATGGACCACGAGATGTGCCGAGCGTTGGAGTGTTGATAGCATAGTATGATACCAAAGACTTTTAAGAATTGTGTCTCTCTCTCTTCGTGTCAAAGAACCGAACTCAGAAGTTAATAAATGCATTCGTACCTGAACAACGGAGTCGCCAGTGTATTTAAGTCTGCCTATTGTGTTTTGTATTCGTTAGATTGAGATCATTATGATCGTGGGTATATAACAGTATGAATCGAATCATTTTATTTAGTTATGGGCAAATAGTAAGGCAGACTGGGTTCTATAACTTTGAAGTGTCAACGGGTCTGGGAGTAGGAAAACTCTAAATTCAAACCAATTGTAAACCTAGAAATGAATGGGCTCTAATCGGTAATTGTGCGCAAATACGCCGCTACCAGATTACGGGACGTGTGAATAAAAAAAAAAGTGAAGAAGAGCTCTGAGTTGCAAAGTAACCTTAGACTATTGTTAGTTTAGTGATTTATATTATCAATGGATGGCTGTACTAACTAAGCATAAGAATTATTTATATTTACAAAGAAGTGATTTGATGTAGTCTAAGATACTATAGGGTTTCGATAAAGCACAGTGTGGATATTAATCACCATTGTTATTAGGAAATTGATTTGCAGATAAACCACGAAAACCAGTTCAGGAGATTAATAAATAGATAATCAGATCAGCATATCGAGAGAGAGAGAGAGAGAGAGAGAGAGAGAGAGAGAGAGAGAGAGAGAGAGAGAGAGAGTTTTATTTAGAAGAACAAAAGAGAGAGGTTGAGACTGAGAAAGTGACAAGGTGAAAAAACCAGAGGAATGGTATGTGTGTGTGTGTGTGTGTGAGAGAGAGAGAGAGAGAGAGAGAGAGGGAGAGAGAGAGAGAGAGACGCCTTTATTTAGAAGAACAAAAGAGAGAGGGTGAGACTGAAAAAGTGACAAGGTGAAAAAAGAGGAAAAGTGTGTGTGAGAGAAAGAGAGAGAGAGAGAGAGAGAGAGAGGGAGAGAGAGAGAGAAGCTTTTATTTTGATGAACAAAAGAGAGAGGGTGAGACTGAGAAAGAGACAGACAGGCAGAGAGAGAGAGAGAGAGAGAGAGAGAGAGAGAGAGAGAGAGAGAGAGAGAGGTGAAGAAAAAAAGATATAAATTAGCACAAATAGTGAGTAAAAGAAAGAAAAGAAAAGAGGAAGGAAATTCTCTATAAAAAACGAAAAAAAAATAGGAAAGAAAAAGAAAGAAGTGAAAAAGAAAAAAGAAAAGAAAAGAGAAAGAAAGAAAGAAACAACCTACCCCAGCAAATAAAAAAAAAAAAGATGGAAAAAAAGAAAAAAGAAAAAGAAGACGGTATACCCCAATAACCGAAAGAAAGAAAGATGTTAATGCCAAACGAAAGAGATGATAAAAACCAAGAATAAAAAAGAAAGCAATGAGAGAGAGAGAGAGAGAGAGAGAGAGAGAGTAAGTAAAGGA
>CAUZXS010004127.1:77500-90000 GCA_963585895.1 Sepioteuthis lessoniana
GGTCGAGTCATAACAAAGATTCGAAAAATGGTACTTGATACCTCCTTGCTTAACACTCAGCAATATAAGGTACGTATCAAGGGTAAAGTGGAGCAATCCAGGGAAAGGAGTAGCGCCCTCCCCTACACCTCGGTGTAGTAGCTATCGAAAAAGGAGCCTTTTGGTCGCCCTCGACTACGGTCACCAACTTTACTTTATTTTACTATATATATATATATATATATATATATATATATATATATATATATATATATATATACTGTGTATTGAAAGCAAAACCAAAAAATAGACAGTAACAAACCAAGAAAAAGAAAATTCTAAGAAATTTCCGTGTTTTTTTTGTATCACTGAGAAACTTGTGAACTTTTGCTACAACTAAAAGAAATTTGACAGCAACAATCAAGGAAAATAATCACTTCCTATCTCTGTGTCTGCAATATTGAAGTTTTATTTATGTTTGTGGCAAAAATAAAACATAGTTTTTTTTTCATTGTTTTTGTCCAATACTATATATATATATATATATATATATATATATATATATATATATATATGTGTGTGTGTGTGTGTGTGTGTGAACACATAGACTCAAATATGTGAGTGTGAATTCCCTTTCTCATCGCTTCTAACACTGATTTCTTGTCATTCAAGTTAACAATAAATATTTACGTTGGTTTCGCGAATATAGCTTCTTACACACCCTTTTATTTGTGTGTTGATAATAAGATCTTTAACGAGACAATAAGTCTAATTAGCATCCGTTTTCATATTTATTTGCATTCAAGAGGAGGTAGACATTATAAGAATGTCAACAATATTATACAATACAAAACAGTATTCTGTTCTTTTTACTGAAGGTCACCCGAAGGAAAGCCAATTGGTCAGTATTGTAAAAGGGTTACAAAATGACCAATGACGGGTAAGGATTTAACAAAAGAATATCATATGTACAAGGGGTGTAATTAACAAAGATATGTGATTGATTGATTTATATATATTGATTTATACATATATTGAATATACAAAGATATGTATACTATCCTTATATATATATATATATATATATATATATATATATATATATATATATATATATGTATATTGTATATACAAAGGTATATATACTATATTTATATGGGTATGTATACTATATATATTGTATATACAAAAATATACATGCTATCCTTATGGTTGGTTGAGTTCAATGGCATATCAACCTTTGTAGGTTATTTTACGCCAAATCCATTTTTATGCAAATAGTCAGTTCTATTTCAAACAATTCAGTTTAGCATGAGTACACAATTTAATTGTCAAAAACATTTCTATTTCAAGCTATTTAGTTTAGTCAAACAACTCAGCTAATTAAGTTTAGTTTCGGTACTGGTTTTGTTTACACAAAGTTAAATGTCAAAGCAGTTCTATATCAAACAAATCAGTTTAGTGTAAGTATAGTTTCAATGTCAAAAACAGTTCCATTTCAAACAATTCAGTTCAGCAGAACCACGTAATTTATATAAGTACAGTTTAATTGTCAAAACATTCCTATTTCAAACTATTCAGTTTAGCATAAGTACACAGTTTAGTTATATTTGACTCATCGATAGGACCCCATCAGGTGCTACCAGTCCGGGCCAGAGTAGACCTGGGAGCAATAGCAATGATGGGTTGCTCTGCATTCCCCAAAGCTCCAGCATCACTGGAACCTCACCATCAGATTTTTTAGTGTCATATATCCAGGACACTCATTGGGGGGGGGTCTTACCCCCTCTGCAGAGATGCAGTCAGTGTATTATACAGCCACAGTCGACTGGGCAATACACAGAGTTAAAGTCAAAACAGTTTAATTTCAGATAATTCAGTTTAGCATAAGTACACAGTTTAGATGTCAAAACAGTCCTATTTCGAGCAATTCAGTTCAGCATAAGTACGCAGTTTAAATGTCAGAACAGCTTTATTTTAAACACTTCAGTTTAGCATGAATACGCAGTTTAAAGGCCAAAAACAGTAAACTCAAACCACGGTTTAGTTCTATTTAACCCATAGATCGCACTCTCCGAGTCAGAGTGGACCTGCGAGCGATGACAGTAAAGGGGTACTCTGCATTCCCCAAAGTTCCAGCATTGCTAGAACCTCACCATTAGATTGTTTAGTGTCATAAACAGGACACTCGTTGGGGGGATGTTTTACCCCTTTGCAGAGAACCAGTTGGTGTATTCTACAGTCCAGGCCGACTGGGCAAACTATCCTTATATATATATATATATATATATATATATATATATACAATGGAGATAATAAATAAATTTAAAAAATGACAAATGATGGGTAAGGATTTAACTAAAGAATATTGTATATACAAAGAGTGTAATAAATAAAGCAGAAATCTAAACAAAGATTGACTGATTTATACATATTGATTTATATGTGATTGATTGATTTTAACGGCATGCCAATCCATATTGGGTTATTTATGCCAAGATGTTAGGGAATTGCGTTCATTGTACATTTATATTTACATTTTTGTGTAGTTGTTTCTTACGAGTTTTTTTTGCACAAAGTTATATGATATCAAGTATTGCTATCCAATATAAATAATTTGGACACAGTTGTATAGTTTCAAGTATTCTTATCTAATACAAACAATTATATGGTTTGCACACAATTAAATGATTTAAAATAATTAATGATTATCCTTAACTTCAAGTAGCTGTTCTTAACACAATATAGCCCAGTTGGTTAGGCTATAGAATGCGTCCACTGCATCCCTGGAGAGAGGTAAGACCCCCACCCAACGAGAGTGCTGGATATGATACTAAGCTTTATCTAATAGTGATGCTCTAGTCTCGCAACTTTGGGGAATGTAGAGTACCCGTTCATTGCAATTACTCTCAGGTCCACTCTGACCTGGAGTTGTAGTTACTGTTAGGGTCCCATCTATTGGACTCTAACTGAACTATTTAATAGAACCATTTAATCACTTACTAAACTTGGAACCATTTAACTACGTGCAGATATTTAATGGAATTATTCTTGCTAAATAGCAATAATTGAAACCATTTAGTTGTGTGCAAACAAATGAGCGCGGGCCCGTTTGAAATATAATGCTACCTACAAACTTAATTCGAAAACAAAAATAAAAATAAGAATATTCACAAGATTGCATAGAGCCTCCCTCAAATAAAATGGTCGAGGGGAAAAGGAGTGGTCTTCATAACTCTGTTTATTTGTCGCTGCCTCCCACGAGACACGACTTGACATATGGTTAAAAGCCCGAAGGCCGATTAAAGGGGAGGGGAAGGTCGGGAACGAGCCGAGACTCGAACCCTGCTGGTCTATGCTGCTCATCGGCTCACTTGGTGCAATATGTGCCTGATGAGGCAAGCAGTTTCACGAACCTAAATGTGGGTCTGGGCACGTATGCTTATGGCTTGAACTAGACAGCAAGGTCTAGTGCCATACATAGGTCTCGAGAAAGTCCGCGGGGACCTCTGTGGTCTTCATAACTCTGTGTTAATCCTTAATTTTTTTAATAAATTATATATATATATATATATATGCGTGTGTGTGTGTGTGTGTGTGTGTGTGTGTGTAAACAGATGGTGTGAATGTGGGTCTGTTGTGTTCTGGTTAGTGAACACAAGTAGTAGTAATAATAAGACAAACCACGATATGTGAGGTAAATAGTTATATTTACAGGAAAGAGTATTTACAAGACAAACAAACAATACAGATAGCGACATTTAA
Organism: Sepioteuthis lessoniana; assembly: GCA_963585895.1. Classification (NCBI taxonomy): domain Eukaryota; kingdom Metazoa; phylum Mollusca; class Cephalopoda; order Myopsida; family Loliginidae; genus Sepioteuthis; species Sepioteuthis lessoniana. Next base: position 81,245 of record CAUZXS010004127.1, read on the forward strand.
CGTAAGAACCCTAAATAGAATAGGTCAACTATCAGAGCTAACTGCATCAGCCGTAGAGCATAAGATAGATATAATTTGCATACAAGAGCACCGATACACGCACACCGAAGATATCAAGTATCACGAAACTGGAAATGGATGGATGCTGGTGACTGTATCGGCATGGAAAACTCTGTCAATGCATCGGTAGGAGGGGTGGGAATACTTCTAGGACCGAGAGCGTTAAAAACACTGAACAGCATTGAGAGAATACAACCTAGGATGATGGCCGCAACGTTTAATGGCAACCCCAAAGCAACAATTATCTCCTGCTACAGCCCTACCAATGTTAGCGAAGAAACGAAATAGCCACCTTCTACGAAGATCTATCCTCCCTAGTACGTAGCATTCCGAAACACAACCTGCTAGTCATTGGCGGAGATATGAATGCACAAATCGGGAAAAACAGACACAACAAATACAGCCTACACTACGCGTCTAACAGGAATGGACAGCATTTAATAGATTTCATGATAGAAAATAGATTAACCTGCCTCAATACAAACTTTCAAAAAAGGGAGGGGAAATTATGGACCTACACATACGCGAATAAGAGTAAAGCACAGATAGACTACGTCCTTATAAACAGGAAATGGAAGAATAGTGCGATGAATTGCGAGGCATACTCCTCCTTCGAGGGTGTGTCCTCCGATCATCGAATAGTTACGGCCAAAGTACGACTAAGCCTAAGAAAAAACGCCACACGTAAAGCGACGACCAAGCACTATGACTGGGCCCTACTCAACAACAGAGATATTAGAGATAAATATGCATTAGAATTAAGAAACAGATTCGAAGCACTACAAGAGAAGGTAGAAATAGGCACCCCAAATGACGAATATGAAAATTTTGTAGAAGCGCACCTGGAGGCGGCAGAAAAGTGTATTCCAACAAAACCTAGAACTAAATATAGAGTCCCTTGGGAAACGCCAGCAGCTAGAGAAAAACGTGCACTCGTGAAGACTGCCTCCAAAAACTATCACAGAACCCAACAAATACAAATGCACGAGAACTAGAAAAGGCGCAACATCAATTAACAGGAATATACCTAAAAGAACAGGCAGAATACGTACAAAATCAGATAGATAAGATTAGAGACTCGGTGGAAGATAGGCAATCCAGGATAGCCTGGCAAACAATAAACGAAGTAAGTGGAAGGAAGAACACAGCCAAAGCAAAATTGAAAGCTGCAAGCCAACAAGAAAGAATAAAACTGTGGAACAGCATTTCAAAAATCTACTAGGAAACCCACCGGAAATAACGGATGAACCGATCACCAGAATTATTAGTAAGCAATTAGACGTAAAACTAGGTCCTTTCACCAAAGAAGAACTCGACACGGTTCTCAGAAGAATTAAAAATAGGAAAGCGGCGGGGCTAGACGAGATCCCCCAGAAGTGTGGAAGACGAGACAATTCGACGATATACTGCTCCGGCAATGCAACGCAGTCTATAGTCAAAATAGGATAGAACGATGGACGAAGGGATGCATCCTTCCATTCCCTAAAAAAGGCGACCTCGGACTAGCCAAGAACTACCGAGGGATAACACTTACATCCATAGCAGCCAAAATCTACAATGCCCTACTACGAAACCGCATAGAACCCAAAATGGAAAACATCCTTAGGAAAAACCAAAATGGCTTCCGGAGAAACAGATCCACAACCTCACAAATACTGACCATCCGTAGAATCCTGGAAGGCGTTCGGGCAAAAAACTTACAGGCGACATTACTATTTGTCGACTTTACCAAGGCCTTCGATTCCATACACAGAGGGAAGATGGAGCAAATCCTACTAGCTTACGGCCTACCAAAAGAAACTGTAGCAGCGATAATGATTCTCTACAGAAACACCAAAGTAAAAGTACGTTCACCAGATGGAGACACGGAATACTTCGACATTGTTGCAGGAGTACTACAAGGAGACACACTAGCCCGTACCTCTTTATCATCTGTCTAGACTATGTGCTTAGGACTTCGATAGACAAAATCAGAGAAAATGGCTTTGAGCTGACTAAGAGAAGAAGCAAAAGGTACCCCGCAAAAACAATCACGGACGCCGACTACGCTGATGACTTGGCGTTACTAGCGAATACGCCTAATCAAGCAGAGACACTACTACATAGTCTGGAACGAGCTGCAGCTGGCATTGGCCTACATGTCAATGCAAACAAAACCGAATATATGTGTTACAACCAAACAGGCAACATTGCCACACTAGACGGAGCCTCTCTGAAACTAGTCGACAAATTCACCTACCTAGGAAGCAGCGTCTCATCAACCGAGAAGGACATCGACACACGACTGACGAAGGCATGGACAGCTATCGATAGGCTCTCGATCATATGGAAGTCGGACCTAACAGATAAAATGAAACGCAGTTTCTTCCAGGCAGCGGTTGTGTCGATACTGCTATATGGATGCACCACATGGACGCTTACAAAACGGCTGGAGAGGAGGCTGGACGGAAACTACACAAGAATGTTGAGAGCAGTATTAAACAAGTCCTGGCGACAACACCCCACGAGACTCCAACTATACGGACACTTGCCCCCCATCACAAAAAACTATACAAGTTCGACGAACCAGACACGCAGGACACTGCTGGAGAAGCAAGGACGAGCTCATAAGCGATGTACTCCTGTGGACCCCCACTCATGGATGTGCAAGAGTGGGACGACCAGCACGAACTTACATACAGCAGCTATGTGAGGACACGGGTTGTAATCCTGAAGACCTGCCGGAGGCGATGAATGATAGGGAGAAATGGCGAGAGACGGTCAGGGATATCCGCGCAGGCGGCGCGACATGATGATGATGATGATGTATTTACAAGAGAGAGAAGGTTGATATGCCATTAAACAAAGAAGCAATACCAAACAAATCTCCGGGTCAGAGTGGACATGGAAGCAATGGCAATGAAGAGGTGTTCCACGAAGATAAGGGAAGACACTTATTAACCCTAGACGTAAAAGTCAAAGATTGTAGCTGAGGATGGGAATCCTCAGGTCAAATGTTCTCGAAAAGATACTGTTAGAATGGAACCAACGAATACAGTTCATGTGAGACTCTTAATAAACTTTGCGATAGAAGGATTAACCGATGGAAAACTGGCTGCGGTGATGAAAAGCTATCCTTTCTCACAGGGTTACACAACCACTTCTATACTTTAGCAAAATTAGACGAATTCATCAACGAGTCATCCGCTGGGATATGTCTATAGCATAAATAATTTCCCTTATGTAATGTTGAAACAAACAGAAAAAAATCATAATCGTAATTTATCTGTTAAATTAAAACAAAAATATTTTCTCTGAAAAACAGAAAGTGAAATTCTTTTGAGATTTTTGAAGAATATTTTTATTATTTCAGTCAGGAATCTATTTTTCGTTTTCTTAAAGGCTAATTTCCATGGGCACGAAATATGTAGCCACGTTATTTTTTCTTCGTGTAACATTATCATGAAAACTGATAGCAAAATTTACCTAAAGGCATGAAAATAAAACGAAGTAAAAAGTAAGTTGAAATAATTACTCATAAGGACGTTGCGTCTAATCAAAATTAAAGACAAATGATTTGTTCTGAGAGAATTTTTATTGCTTCGAAATTGATCGACTTGGAAGAATAGCTCTTCAGGCTAAGCTCGAAAAGCTCTACTCACAGAGTGGCAACTGATATATACGTATACATGAAAAAAAAAACAACACCAAACAAACTAAAAGATACATTTATTTATATATGGATAATATACCAGCGTTAAACGTTTAGGTTTTTCTAAAGACAATTATTGTTAGTTGCGTTCTGTTTAATAATGTATGTGACGTAATTAGATTTTCATTTAATTTTATTCTATTTTATTTGTTTTTTTTCTCTCTACAAAGGTTTACATATTTGCTGTAAACTTAAAAATGTTAAAAAGATCTATATAACAATTTTGAAATTATTTAACATTTTTTCAAAATAAAATTATTATTATTATTTTGGTTTTATTTCTATATTAAATAAAATAAAACCGTTTTGTTGTTGTTTATCAAAAAATCTAATGTAGAAAAATTTTGATATGAATTCCTATAGAAATTTTGATTAGGAATCCAATCGAAAGTGTGATTTATTGACAATTAATAAAAAACTTAACTAAACAAGGGATACTGTAACTATTTAGAACTAATTTAACTAAATAAAGACATGTGTTAAACATTTCTAAAGAATATAACGTGTATGTATGTGTGTTGTTTAGAAAATTTAAAAGAATGTTTTGTATTACTTATCTTATATTTAATAAAATAAAATTGCGTCTTTGTTGATGTTGGCAACAAAAATCTAGTTAAGAACACGTTTTGATAAGAAATCCTGTCAAAAATACTAATATATATATATATATATATATATATATATATATATATATATCATCATCATCATGTTGCGCCGCCTGCGCGGATATCCCTGACCGTCTCTCGCCATTTCTCCCTATCATTCATCGCCTCCGGCAGGTCTTCAGGGTTACATCCCGTGTCCTCACATAGCTGCTGTATGTAAGTTCGTGCTGGTCGTCCCACCCTTGCACATCCATGTGTGGGGGTCCACAGGAGTACATCGCTTATGAGCTCGTCCTTGCTTCTCTAGCAGTGTCCGGCGTGTCTGGTTCGTCGAACTTGTATAGTTTTTGTGATGGGGGGCAAGTGTCCGTATAGTTGGAGTCTCGTGGGGTGTTGTCGCCAGGACTTGTTTAATACTGCTCTCAACATTCTTGTATAATTTCCGTCCAGCCTCCTCTCCAGCCGCTTCGTAAGCGTCCATGTGGTGCATCCATATAGCAGTATCGACACAACCGCTGCCTGGAAGAAACTGCGTTTCATTTTATCAGTTAGGTCCGACTTCCATATGATCGAGAGCCTATCGATAGCTGTCCATGCCTTCGTCAGTCGTGTGTCGATGTCTTTCTCGGTTGATGAGACGCTGCTTCCTAGGTAGGTGAATTTGTCGACTAGTTTCAGAGAGGCTCCGTCTAGTGTGGCAATGTTGCCCGTTTGGTTGTAACACATATATTCGGTTTTGTTTGCATTGACATGGAGGCCAATGCCAGCTGCGGCTCGTTCCAGACTATGCAGTAGTGTCTCTGCTTGATTAGGCGTATTCGCTAGTAACGCCAAGTCATCAGCGTAGTCGGCGTCCGTGATTGTTTTTGCGGGGTACCTTTTGCTTCTTCTCTTAGTCAGCTGGAAGCCATTTTCTCTGATTTTGTCGATCGAAGTCCTAAGCACATAGTCTAGACAGATGATAAAGAGTTACGGGGCTAGCAACAATGTCGAAGTATTCCGTGTCTCCATCTGGTGAACGTACTTTCACTTTGGTGTTTCTGTAGAGAATCATTATCGCTGCTACGGTTTCTTTTGGTAGGCCGTATGCTTGTAGGATTTGCTCCATCTTCCCTCTGTGTATGGAATCGAATGCCTTGGTAAAGTCGACAAATAGTAATGTCGCCTGTAAGTTTTTTGCCCGAACGCCTTCCAGGATTCTACGGATGGTCAGTATTTGTTAGGTTGTGGATCTATTTCTCCGGAAGCCATTTTGGTTTTTCCTAAGGATGTTGTCTATTTTGGGTTCTATGCGGTTTCGTAGTAGGGCATTGTAGATTTTGGCTGCTATGGATGTAAGTGTTATATGTGTTATATGTAAGTTCTTGGCTAGTCCGAGGTCGCCTTTTTTAGGGAATGGAAGGATGCATCCCTTCGTCCATCGTTCTATCCTATTTTGACTATAGACTGCGTTGCATTGCCGGAGCAGTATATCGTCGAATTGTCTCGTCTTCCACACTTCTGGGGGGATCTCGTCTAGCCCCGCCGCTTTCCTATTTTTAATTCTTCTGAGAAATTTGATTAAATAATAAAGACACATTTTGTTTATGTAATTCTATTAAGACCCTTCAAGTTTCTTGATAAGTGTCTTGGTTTTAGGTTGGAAACTTGAAAGAATCTTTATTAAATATACAAAATGTGTCTTTATTATTTAATCAAACATGCTTAAACGAAAGACTGCTGCTCCCCCCACATATATATATATTGATATAAAGGTACAATTGGTCTTTGTATTGGGACAACAAAGCATCGGGTGTTAGGTAATACTTGAAGCAATATATTTGCTTTCTTAGATCCTTTGCCATTGATTCTATATCTGCTTCCCACTTCAAATCAAAAATAAAATTGTGACATAAGAGTTTGTCAAATCAATCGATTCATTTCAAACTAGTTCATTCCATTAGAATAGGTGGAAGTTCCGGAACGATCCGATTATGATGGAACGATAACCGCTAAGTCTTTGTGGTGTTGGAGGGCATAAGTCATTTTCTGCCCAACAGCACAATGAAATTAAGGTTAGTAGATAGAGCAAAGGTCATATCAAGATGTTAAAATTTTCTTGAAATAACGCTGATAAAGCGTTTTATCAGCAGCAGAGTTGTTGACATATGACCTGAGCACGTGGGCAGGTCCTTGGTTAATGAAAGTAGAAGAGTTGGGGAACTCCTGCGTTAATCTCATTGGACTAATAAGACAGGTCATTACCGACAGCAACCATAGATTTGCTTGGAAGGAGAGATTTGAGGATGGAAAAATCCTTCCATTGATACCATACCTCGAGAGATTGAGAAGATGTCCTACGTGTTATACCCTTGATGATGTCAGATATTATGCGTAAAGTGCTTTGCATTGGAGATATTGTAAAATTGTCATCTATCTATCTATCTATTGCAGATACTTATTTATCTATAAACAACTGCAAAGAAGAATTTAGAATAAGATGTGTTTTGATAGCTTTATAAACTAGAGTGTTCGCCAATGGCCTTGGAGACCTGGGTTCAATCCCAGGTCGCGTCATACCAAAGACTTTAAAAATAGTACTTGATACCTCCTTGCTTAACACTCAGCAATATAAGGTACGTATTAAGGGTAAAGTGGAGCAATTCATGGGAAAGGAGTAGCGCCCTCCCCTACACCTCAATGTAGTGGCTATTGAAAAAGGAGGCCTTCTGGTCGCCCTCGTCTAAGGTCGCCAACTTTACTTTACTATTTGGAAAGTTGCTTTGAATAATTCAAAAGAAAAATACCTAGATAAAATACTTGAATAGATTTTTGGTAAGAATTATAAATGTTTTCTTTCTTTAAGAAATCTGATAATGTATAAATGCATTATGGAGGTGCCCGTGGTGTAATGGTTATCGTCGCTGGATATGGACACGGCGACACGAGTTCAAATCCTGGACCTGACTCATTGCATTTCACATATCACTAATACCCTTGAGAAAGGTATGAATCCAAATATTCTCCCTCCAGCTATGGGTAAATAGTAGGGCAGACTAGGTTCTTCAGCCTTGGTGAGGCAACTAGTCTAGGAGAAGGAAAACTCTGAATTCAAAACTGTTAAACTCCGCTTAAAAAATTGACCTTGTATCATATCCTGCCCGAGCGGAGGGGTTGGGTAAATATGATATGATAAATGCATTATGCTTTAATAAATAGAACTGAAAAAAAATTATATTTTTCCTGTTGGAAAGTCATCATCATCATCATCAAAATCAACTCGGGCTAGAAGCATGAAATTCCCTGACTTGACATTTGACTTGATCATCCATCATTCTTAGCAGGTGTCCTAGAATGCATTCAGTGTCCGCACCGAGCTGAAGTATGTAAGACTTTGCTTGTCGACTAATGTAACCATGTGTAGAAGTCCATAGTTGCTTATCATTCTGTCCTTACTTCTTCAGCATCTCTTGTTCATCTTACTTCAAATGTTTGAGAGATAGGAGATTGGTAGCTATTCAACTGTTGTTTTGTGGGGTGCTGCTTTCAGCGTTAGTTCAAAACAGCTCGTAGCGTTTGTGTGTTGTGCCCATGTAGCTTTTTGTCCATGCGTTTCATAAGCGTGTCGGAGGTGCATCCATTGAGTAGTACTGACACAGCCACAGCTTGGAAGAAATTCCGTTTTATTTAATCAGAGAGATCAGTTTTCCTTATAATTGATAAGTTTTCTATAGCAGTTCATGCCTTCGCTCAGCGTGTGGAGAGTGTTCCATCTTGTTTAAAACACATGAACTCTGGGTTCTAAAAGAGGCCAAAGATGCTCCGATTATAGATCAAAACTGTAAAAATATCTGTCCAAAGTTTTTGTTAGATGTTATTCAACTACTTTCAACTATTATGAGTCATCAAGAACACAAGTAGTCGTTTTGTTTCTGAAACCTAGAAAATTGTTGTGTTATTGTGGAATGTTAAGTTTAAAGGAACAAATTGCACAAGCCATAACTAAAGATATACATATTTTCGGTTTGGTTTAGTTTGGTTTGGTCTCTTTGTTTAATAGCATATCAACCTTCGTGAGTCATTTAAAGCCAAAGCCATTCTTCTTGAAGAACAGTTGTGGTACTATTTAACCCATAGCTAGGAGGATAATGGGGTTCATACCTTTCCCAAGGGTATACATATTTTCGGTTTGGTTTGGTTTGGTTTGGTCTCTTTGTTTAATAGCATATCAACCTTCGTGGGTCATTTAAAGCCAAAGCCATTCTTCTTGAAGAACAGTTGTGGTACTATTTAACCCATAGCTAGGAGGATAATGGGGTTCATACCTTTCTAAGGGTATACATATTTTCAATAAGTCATATGAAAATAAAATTCAATTTATTCCTGAATAATTTAACAATGGATGAATTTCAATCACTAGT